>JACGAQ010001174.1:0-68303 GCA_014119065.1 Orius insidiosus | reverse complement strand
TTTTGAAGGGTTAAATAAGCCCCATTTTCAACAGATTTTTGGGCGTTTTCTTCGGTTTTGTGGGGTAAAAAAGCCCTCTTTCGATAGATTTTTTGGTGTTTTCCTCCATTTTTTCGGCGTAAAAAAGCCCTCTTTCAACAGGTATTGGGGCTTTACCTCCATTTTTGTAGGGTTAAATAAGCGCCATTTTCAACAGAATTTCGAGCGTTTTCGTCGGTTTTGTAGGGGTAAAAAAAGCCCTCTTTTCAACAGATTTTTCGGTGTTTCCTCCATTTTTTCGGCGTAAAAAAGCCCTCTTTCAACAGGTTTGGGGCTTTACCTCCATTTTTGTAGGGTTAAATAAGCGCCATTTTCAACAGAATTTCGAGCGTTTTCATCGGTTTTGTAGGGGTAAAAAAAGCCCTCTTTTCAACAGATTTTTCGGTGTTTTCCTCCATTTTTTCGGCGTAAAAAAGCCCTCTTTCAACAGGTTTTGGGGCTTTACCTCCATTTTTGTAGGGTTAAATAAGCCCCATTTTCAACAGATTTTTGGGCGTTTTCTTCGGTTTTGGGGTAAAAAAGCCCTCTTTTCGATAGATTTTTCGGTGTTTTCCTCCATTTTTTCGGCGTAAAAAAGCCCTCTTTCAACAGGTTTTGGGGCTTTACCTCCATTTTTGTAGGGTTAAATAAGCCCCATTTTCAACAGATTTTTGGGCGTTTTCTTCGGTTTTGTGGGGTAAAAAAGCCCTCTTTTCGATAGATTTTTCGGTGTTTTCCTCCATTTTTTCGGCGTAAAAAAGCCCTCTTTCAACAGGTTTTGGGGCTTTACCTCCATTTTTGTAGGGTTAAATAAGCGCCATTTTCAACAGAATTTCGAGCGTTTTCATCGGTTTTGTGGGGTAAAAAAAGCCCTCTTTTCGATAGATTTTTCGGTGTTTTCCTCCATTTTTTCGGCGTAAAAAAGCCCTCTTTCAACAGGTTTTGGGGCTTTACCTCCATTTTTGTAGGGTTAAATAAGCGCCATTTTCAACAGAATTTCGAGCGTTTTCATCGGTTTTGTAGGGGTAAAAAAAGCCCTCTTTTCAACAGATTTTCGGTGTTTTCCTCCATTTTTTCGGCGTAAAAAAGCCCTCTTTCAACAGGTTTTGGGGCTTTACCTCCATTTTTGTAGGGTTAAATAAGCCCCATTTTCAACAGATTTTTGGGCGTTTTCTTCGGTTTTGTGGGGTAAAAAAGCCCTCTTTTCGATAGATTTTTTGGTGTTTTCCTCCATTTTTCGGCGTAAAAAAGCCCTCTTTCAACAGGTATTGGGGCTTTACCTCCATTTTTGTAGGGTCAAATAAGGCCCATTTTCAACAGAATTTTGAGCGTTTTCATCGGTTTTGTGGGGTAAAAAAAGCCCTCTTTTCGATAGATTTTTCGGTGTTTCCTCCACTTTTTTGGCGTAAAAAAGCCCTTTTTCAACAGGTTTTGGGGCGTTTAATTTTTGTGGGGTTAAAAGAGCTCCGTTTTCAACAGAACTCTCTTCAAGTGAAGAGAAATTAATATTAAAGTTGTGAATTATTAGTGTTATTTGTAAATATTTTAATAGATCATTCTTCCAAAAATGCCCTTTTGCCGAGTTATTGTTTACTATTTAAAATATCGTTTCGCCGAATTCACATACCGCTTATACATCTATCGCCCAGTTAACTTTTCTTTTTTTGTGTGTGGCTTATGGAACCCAATTAAAAAAAAAAAAGGAGCGGATTAGCAACATCGGCCTCTCTCGCCGAGCTAACATGCACCCATATTCATTAACTAAAATTACCAAGATGGTTCTTTTCAATATGCTTGAGGCCATTTTTGATGGATTTATGCCTTGAGGTGTCATCGCCCAAAACGAGCGAGATCTTCTCCTCGCTTATGTCATATCGCTCCAAAATATCGCTCACTCGTCCAACATTATCGACGACCAAAACAACCCTTTTTACATACTTGACATCCAGAAATTCTTTTAAAGAGTACAAAAATAACGGTTTATCCTAAAAAAGAAATAATACTTATTTTTAAAAAAACGTTTCTTACCCAAATGGAAATGTATTGTTTGGGAAGAGTGGATGAAAGCCTGGATCCTCGTCCTGCAGCAGCGAGAATGACGGCGACATTGAAGTCTATCATCTGGGTTTTTAGGAGTTTTAATATTTCTTCTGTAGAATTCGAAGAGACAAAATCAATGTTTGAGTACCTTTGACATTTGAGCGGCTTGGAAGGTTAAAAACAACTTAAAAATAAGCCCGCCATCCCGCCTCATAGGGCCGTTATGGCCAGCACGCTCTCCTGGCTTAGTTAAAACCTTTTTATGGATGATCTATTGCTTTTTATACGTTTTTGTCAAATATCTCGAAAACTATGAAGTTTAGCGCAAAAAGTATGAAGTACAAAAATAATAAACATTAAATTTTCAACAAAAAATAATCAGTACATTACCTTGCTAAAATGAACGGTTTCAGAGTTACGGGCCGTCAAAAAATATTTCCATTAACATTTTTGACCAAATATCTCGAAAACCACTGCTCTATCGAAATGAAGAAAGTTTTTATACGTTTTGTCAAATATCTCGAAAACTATGAAGTTTAGCGCAAAAAGTATGAAGTACAAAAATAATAAACATTAAATTTTCAACAAAAAATAATCAGTACATTACCTTGCTAAAATGAACGGTTTCAGAGTTACGGGCCGTCAAAAATATTTCCATTAACATTTTTGACCAAATATCTCGAAAACCACTGCTCTATCGAAATGAAGAAAGTTTTTATACGTTTTTGTCAAATATCTCGAAAACTATGAAGTTTAGCGCAAAAAGTATGAAGTACAAAAATAATAAACATTAAATTTTCAACAAAAAATAATCAGTACATTACCTTGCTAAAATGAACGGTTTCAGAGTTACGGGCCGTCAAAAATATTTCCATTAACATTTTTGACCAAATATCTCGAAAACCACTGCTCTATCGAAATGAAGAAAGTTTTTATACGTTTTTGTCAAATATCTCGAAAACTATGAAGTTTAGCGCAAAAAGTATGAAGTACAAAAATAATAAACATTAAATTTTCAACAAAAATAATTAGTACATTACCTTGCTAAAATGAACGGTTTCAGAGTTACGGGCCGTCAAAAATATTTCCATTAACATTTTTGACCAAATATCTCCAAAACCACTGCTCTATCGAAATGAAGAAAGTTTTTATACGTTTTTGTCAAATATCTCGAAAACTATGAAGTTTAGCGCAAAATGTACTAAATACCAAAATAATAAACATTAAATTTTCAACAAAAAATAATTAGTACATTACCTTGCTAAAATGAACGGTTTCAGAGTTACGGGCCGTCAAAAAATATTTCCATTAACATTTTTGACCAAATATCTCGAAAACCACTGCTCTATCGAAATGAAGAAAGCTTTTATACGTTTTTGTCAAATATCTCAAAACTATGAAGTTTAGCGCAATAAGTACCAAATACAAAATAATAAACATTAAATTTCCAACAAAAAATAATTAATACATTACCTTGCTAAAATGAACAGTTTCAGAGTTACGGGCCGTCAAAAAATATTTTTATTAACATTTTTGACCCAAAATCTCGAAGACCACTGCTCTATCGAAATGAAGAAAGTACAAAATAAAAAATTGATTATGGATGATCTAGTGGTTTTATCAAATATCTCGAAAACTATGAGGTTTCGTACAAAAAATATGAAGTACAAAAGTAATAAAAATTAAATTTTAAACAAAAAACGTTTAGTACCTACATTTCCTTGCTAAAATGTACGGCTTCAGAGTTACGGGCCGTCAAAAATATTTCCATTGGCATTTTTGACATATGATCAAATATCTCGAAAACCACTGCTCTTAGCGAGATAAAGACTAAGTACAAAATATATTTTTATGCAATTTCCTACGGAAAACGTTTTATACATTTTTTCGATAGAACTAATAGTTAAGGAGATATGGTCTAAAATCTAGTTTAATTTTAACAAAACCCTTAGTTTTTTGAGGGATGCTTTTAGAGAGTTTCTGCTGAGAAACTATTAATCGGACGGAGTCCATGCTAGGCTTATTTTAAAGGTATTAGGTGTACAAAATGAAACTCGGCTAAAATCTACAAAATTCAAATTTACCCTGTATCTGAGTTTCATTTGTACACCTAATAAATAAAAATTGTAGAAAATTTAATTCTCTATAAATTTGTACTTAATTATTTTTTTCTAGGATGCACCATTTTCGGAAAATAATTTTTTTTTAAATAGATTTATCTTGAAAACAGTGCGTCCTAGAGAAAAAATGAATAGAATAAAAATTAAAGATAATTGAATTTCCAACAGATTTTATTTAGTGCATTTTTTCAGTATCTGTAACGGTTTACGATTTACAAGCCTTTAAAAATTAACCTTCTTAATGGTTGTACAATAACCTTCTTACACGGAGAAGGTCAACTTTTGATGGACTATAACGCCTAAAATGTTCAAAATTTTGAAAAAATGAACTACTACTTGACGTTTAATTAATAATTTTATATTTCTTTATAAAAAAATACAATAAATGTTATATTGATAGACAAATAGTTTTCATTTCTGCCCATTTCCTTGGCGATAACATAGAGAGACTTTTAAATTATTTAGAACTTCTTCATTATCATCTGAAGTGCGGTTGCATATATATCGGTCAACTTTAGGGAGAGGGGTTTTTGCTGCTGTTGCTGATGTATTTTTTCTCCACAAGTCGCCGACGTTGACTCCCAATCTCTTTAAAAAAGTTATTAATTTTGAACAATAAAAAATTTTATTACTTACTGTGAAAACGGCGAAGATCATCAAGAATTGCAACAATTTGTACAAAATCATCTTTCTGACACCTAAAATAGTGCAAAATTGAATTAGAATTTCGGTCGTTTTAGACTATGAAATTTGAAACTTTACATTTCATACGATTAGAAACTACACTAAGAGAAACTAAATTGATTAGAAACTAAACTATGATTAAAAAACACCGTGCTATAAATCCAAAAATGAAGCAAAAGAATGGGGAAAAAAATGAGAGCAATCATTTTTTAATAGAATAAATAAGTAGCTTACCTGTCTGTTGCTACTGGAGGTAGGAGAAAAAGGTTCCTTAAGAAGTTGAAGGCTGCCTAAACTGAAGACTTGAGGGGTGAATACAAGTAACGATGAACTCTCTGAGCTTTCGACTTCAAATGTCTTCAGGGTTGGGATGTTTGGCTATTTATTATGGCTTTAGAAGGGTTTTTGACCCACGGAAAACCCCCTCTTTTGATTTTAAACGCCTTTCTAATTTTGCTACCTACGTTTTATTGTTTGGGGGTGCGCCTATCCCGACTAATCCATTTACCTAAGGGATTTTTTGGGGTTTAATGGACTTCAGGTTACAAAAAAAATTTTCCCTTAATTTTGGAGAGCGTTCCGCCCCGTCAAGCAAAACCAAAGCGCAAATCAATGCAATGGCAAGCAATGACCTTATGACTACTCAAAAGATGATGGAAGTTTTCGAGAAGGAGAGACCCCAGTAAAAAAAACGGAGGAAAACTCCTTAAAATCCGCTGTACCTGTTCATGAAAATTGTCCAAAAAAATGATCTAAAAAGGGTGTTTCTTAATTAAAACACCTAGAGATTGCCTTAAAAGGGTGTTTTACGGATAGAAGAAAGCGGGAACTTTGAAATGAAGCAAAAAAATGGTGTTTCTTGGACAAAAAACCGTGGACATTGTATAAAAAGGATGTTTCTTCAATTTAAGTAATATTTTTTCGCCCATATCTTCTAAACGGTTGTTCCTACACAAAAAATGAATAGGGGCAAACTGAAAGAAATTAATTTTTAAACAAAAAGTACTTAATTAATTTTCATCCTCGGGCCAGCCGTTATCGAGATATTTAATAACATACCGTGGAAATCGTCTTAAAAGGGTGTTTCACGGAAAAAGAAAAGCGGAAACTGTGGAAATTAGAAAAAAAAAAAAAAAGGTGTTTCACGGATAAAAGAAAGAGGGAACATTGAAATTAAGCAAAAAAATGGTGTTTCTTGAACAAATAAAAGGGATGTTTCGTCCACTTAAGTAATATTTTTTCGCTCATATCTTCTTAACGGTTGGTCTAACACAAAAAAGTGAATAAGAGCAAACTGAAAGATAATAAAATATCCTACAAAACGAACTTTATTCATATTCATCCTCAGGCCATCCGTTGCCGAGATATTTAATAACATACCTTGGAAATCGTCTTTAAAGGGTGTTTCACGGAAAAAAGAAAGCGGAAACTGTGGAAATTAGGGAAAAAAAGGTGTTTCTTGTGCAAAAAACCGTGGAAATCGTCTCAAAAGGGTGTTTACGGAAAAAAGAAAGCGAAAACTGTGGAAATTCGAAAAAAAAAGGTGTTTCTTGAATAAAATACCGTGGAAATCGTCTTAAAAGGTGTTTCTGGGATAAAAGAAAGCGAAAAGTGTGGAAATTATGCCAAAAAATGGTGTTTCCGTGGAAACAAATGTATGAAAAGGATGTTCGTGGAAACAGGAAATCGTCTTAAAAGGGTTTCCGTGGAAACTGTGAAAATTATGCAAAAAAGTGTTTCTTGGAAACGTAAATGTATGAAAAGGTGTTATTGAACAAAAAAAAAAATGGTTTTACGTGGAAACTGTGGAAATTATGCAAAAAATGGTGTTTCCGTGGAAATCATAAAAAGGGTGTAGTTTAATCTGATGAAGTTTTATTTTTAATCCTACCAACTTAAAATTGGCGTTTTTCGACAGAAAGATCTTGAAAAACGCCAAATTTTTTATTAAGGTTCTTCTCGGTGGGTTTCTCTCTTTTCTTTCTCGGTGGAAAATAGTTTTTGATATTTTTGAACATTTTTTTTTTTTAAGGAACAACGGAAGGCCGATTGTCCAATATCTTAATCTTTTTTTATCCCTTTAACCAGGTACGTTTCTTTTATTTCCTTTGTCCTTCCTTAAGAAATTTTCGAAGCCCTAATTCTATTACCTACGTTTTATGGCTTAATGTCCTTCTGTCCTCAATTTTATTTCCACAACTTTTTTTTCTCATACGAAAATTGTTTAGAAGAAAGACTTTTAGGGCGCTCCATATCCTTTATCTGTCTACTTACCCTTTAAAGTCTCTCACTCTGCCCTTGCTGATCCTGTCCTAAATGTCGTATATTAGAAAATTTAAAAACTATTAGGTGTACAAAATGAAACTCGGCTAAAATCTACAAAATTCAAATTTACCCTGTGGCTGAGTTCATTTTGTACACTAATAAATAAAAATTGTAGGAAATTTAATTTCTATAAATTTGTACTTAATTATTTTTTTCTAGGATGCACCATTTTCGGAAAATAATTTTTTTTAAAAATAAATTTATCTTGAAAACAGTGCGTCCTAGAGAAAAAAGAATAGAATAAAAATTAAAGAGAATTAAATTTCCAACAGATTTTATTTAGTGCATTTTTTCAATATCTGTAACGGTTTACGATTTACAAGCCTTTAAAAATTAACCTTCTTAATGGTTATAC
Organism: Orius insidiosus; assembly: GCA_014119065.1. Lineage (NCBI taxonomy): Eukaryota > Metazoa > Arthropoda > Insecta > Hemiptera > Anthocoridae > Orius > Orius insidiosus. The sequence continues at coordinate 60,761 of JACGAQ010001174.1, read as the reverse complement.
TTCAATAACCTTTTACACGGAGAAGGTCAACTTTTGATGGACTTTAACGCCTAAAATGTTCAAAATTTTGAAAAAATGAACTACTAGATGTACAAAACTCGGCTAAAATCTACAAAATTCAAATTTACCCAGTGGCTGAGTTTCATTTTGTACACCTAATATAAGGAACAGTTTTTATAATTTGACAGTTTTTAAATATCAGATTGAGATAAAAATTAAAATTGACAATCTAAAAAAGAATTCAGCTTTGATTGTGTAATAATTGGGTTAAAAAAACCGACAAGGACGTTTCTTTCTCATTAAAAACCAACGATAAAATAGCCAATATTATTTAAAAAAACGCAAAAATGAAAGTTCTGTTGATTCTTGCTTTTTGGCCGCAGCAAACGCCGCATCTTGGAAATTCATAAAAGGTATGTTCTCTTTAAATTAAAATTAATTATTTTTTTAAAGATATTAATAGAAAAGATGTGGACAATCTAATAATGGACTCGATAAATAAATACAGAGAAGAATGGAGATCCAAAGGGCCAATCAGACGCCACGATTATTCTTCATGTCAATACAAAAACAACGATTTTCAGTAAATTCTGAAATTATTATTAAAAAAGCATAATTTCATATTTTTAGTGTGGATGTTAATTTAAAGAATATCTCAGAGTCGCTGGGTTCTGGCCTCGCTTATATGGAAACCAGCGAAATCACGATCAAAAATTCTACGCCTACGTCCAAATTATTCAGAAAAAGTTCAAAATTGAAGGAATTATTGATTTAAATGGTACTTTGAAAGGGGAAAACATAAAAAAATCAGGACAATTTAAGTAAGTTAAAAAAAATAAATTAATTAAAATAAATTATTTTTTCTAGAGGAATATACGATGAAATAAATCAGGAATTTCTGTCCACGGCTTCCACAATAAATCTTCCACAATTTTAAATGAAATTGAAGTGAACAACACTTTTGGAAATGTTGACATAAAAACAAATTTAAATTTTGAAGGTGAATTTAAACAATTTCTTGCTGAGTGTGTAAGCAGAAATATGGCCTCGAACAATCGTAAAATAATTCAAAATATTCCCAGAATGAAAGATGAGATTAATGAAAAAATTAAAAATAAGAATCTCTATGAATCATTTAATTTATTGAAAAATGAAATACCTCATAAAGTTTTCGCCCCATCATTTTATTAATGTTTAAAAAATAAAAAATTTTAAATTAATGTGACTTTTTTTGGGAATTTTTAGACCCCCAAATATTTAAAAGAGGTAAAAAGTTAAGTGCCAAGGATGTCAAAAAGCAGTTTTGGTCAGCTTTTGTCAAATATCTCAAAAACTATGAAGTTTAGCGCAAAAACTATTAAGTAACAAAATAATTTAAATTAAATTTTTTTGAAATAAATTTATCTTGAAAACAGTGCATCCTAGAGAAAAAACGTATAAAATAAAAATTAAAGAGAATTCAATTTCCAACAGATTTTATTTAGCGCATTTTTTCAATATCTGTAACGGTTTACGATTTACAAGCCTTTAAAAATTATCCTTCTTAATGGTTATACTTCAATAACCTTCTTACACGCAGAAGGTCAACTTTTGATGGACTTTAACCCCTAAAATGTTCAAAATTTAGAAAAAATGAACTACTAGGTGTACAAAATGAAACTCGGCTAAAATATACAAAATTCTTTACCCTGGGGCTGAGTTTCATTTTGTACACCTAATACTTTACTCTGAAATCTCATTAAAGGTAACGAAAAACAAGTGCTGAAACTTTGGCGGACAGTAACTCCGAAACCGTTCACTTTAGCTAGGTTACGTGCTAAACACTTTTTGTTGTAAATTTAATGAAAAATTTTTTTTACTTAATATATTTTGCGCTAAATGCAATAGTTTTAGAGATATTTGAAAAAAACCAAAAAATAACCGTTTTTGACACCCACAGCTCCATCACTTTTTACCCAGCATACTTAATTTCCTAAAATCCGGTCCTTCCTCCTGGTAAGAAATACGACTAATATAAATTCGCATATTATTTTATTATACCAATTCTGTTTATATGAATAGTATTTACAGCGAGCATAACCATGCGACTCTCATGGATTCGCAGTTAATAATTTATACACAATATTTATCAACCCGATAGTGTTGTTTACAAAAAAACAGGTCACTAGGGATTATATATATATTTTTTATACTTTATCTAATTTTATTTCAATTTATTTTAACGTTAACAAGGTTTTCTATCTAATTATTCAGACAGAGAAATTAAACAATTAAATAGAACACCTCGTTAAAAATTTCCGACTATATTCCCTTTTTAATCCAAAAACAACAAAATTTAAAAATCATTTATATTTTAAAATAAAATAATAAAAGAGAATATAGCCGAATATAAAAATCCAAGTTTACTTAGTTCTTATGATTAACAATAAATTTGCAACAACAATAACATATTTCTCACTTTTGTTAAAATGGTTTTTTTCTCTTTTTTTCAAATAACAAATAACACAAATAAAAATTTTGCTCCAACCCCTCAAACAACTTTAAAATGCTGAAAAATAAAAATAAAGCAAAATTTTGACTTTTTACGGTTTCAATTTTTAAAACGCCTTCCTGAAATAAAAATTTATTGAAACCATTGTGCGTTCTAGCGGGGAAACATCTCACTTTCGGTTTAAGAAAAAAGTCAAAAAAACGCTTTTTTTGGACTAATACAAGTTTGAATAAGTTCCTTATTTTTTCCTGCTATTATGTACATCGGTTATGGACCTTTCGCCATCACGGGCTATAATATAATTTTTTTCTTCAAATTACAGTGTAAACAAAATTTTTCCGAACATTGCTCTACAAAATTCCACATACACTCTACTATTTCTTTTAATATATTTTAATTCACAATTTATAATTTTTTTTTACTTATTTAATTTTTTCTAACCATATTTGGGAGGCATCTATATTGACAGACTGTACATAAGCGCGATTACTTTATTTATAAAATCGAATATCGAGTTTTTAAATAAAATAATTTAGCTTGAAAAAATTTTTAAATATACAATTTGTGCTGTTTCCTATATTTAGGTCTAAAATTTACAATTTGGGGAGGTCTTTTTTTTGATCTAGTATTAAAAATTGTGGAACAGTATTCGTTGTTTTTTAAAATTTTGGATTTTAGGCTTGAAATTGCGTTTTTTTTAAATCCCAGGGCGGGAGAGGAGTACTATTAAAAAAAAACAAAAAGCCCCTTTTTAAGGCCGTCGTTTCCCTCACTCTTAATTATAATTAAAAAATAAACAGGGGCATCAAATGGAGCAATTTGGCTGAGAGGCCAAAAATTAAAAAAACAAAAGATCTTAATTTGTTGAAAGAGCGGGAACGAGATAAAATGCACAAGAAAGAAAACCTACAAACTGGTTATATTGAAGGTTTCAAAGGTACACTGTTAACTCAAAAAATATATAAAATCAAAACGAATTAAAAATCATAGTTGGGGTATTCATATTCATAAAACTTAGGAATGCGAATTAGGAATATTCATATTCACATTCATATACATGAAATTCTTGATTTTTTAACATAACTTACCACAAATTTATTTCAAAATCAAATAAATTTATTGAATTTTATTTTTTAATGAATTCTCGGGAAATATTTTGAGAAATTTTGATAAGCTTAATGAATATTATGATAAATATGAATACTCCCTCTAAAATAAATTGAAAAACTCGTTCCCACACTACGGACTTGTAGTTCCTCCATGTCGGAAAAAAAGGCAAAACTACTGGGGGGTTTAATTTTTTTAATTTTTTTTTTTTTTTTATAGCAAAATACATAAAGATCTCTTTACTACAACAGTAACATCTAGTGAACCCTCAAACTGTTTATTTTTTTTATTTTATTTGGGAAAAAGACTCTAAAAAACCAAACGCAGCCCCCTTATATCTAGCCATACACAATTTGCAATTTCTAACATTTTTAAATTTTGTTTTAAACAATAAAATCTACAGCACGAAAAATATTTTTTTTTTTGTCGTCAAAAATCGCCTAATCAGTGCACAATCTATTGGGTTACCAGATTTCCTATTTCACCGTTCTATATATTGTCTATGAAAATTTAAAATTGAGATCTCATGAAGTTGGGAGGGGGAAAACAAAGAAAGTTTCCTAAGATTGAGATCTCTTAGGCCTTGAATAAATGAGGTTCCTAAAAATTAACACATGAAGGAACTTATTTTTTTAAATATACTGTCAGTCCTATTTTTTGTACCTAAAAAATCCTTTTTAAAGAGTGAGGGCTGGGTAAAGAAAAAAAAAATAAAATAATAATTAAAAAATAAAAAATACCATCCCAGCCCATTTGGTGTCCAGTTTTTAGGCAGACTAACGAACTTCTATTTTTTTTTCTTCTAGAAACAGAACTGAGACAAAAGGGACCTTTTTTTTTAATTTCTACGGATTTTTTTGAGATTCTCCTTATGCCTCAGTCGGGTTGGACATAAACTAAAACTAAAAAACATAATTTGAACACACACACCAATTTTCTGTTCACCTAATTTTTTTTCGAGGTTAACAAATGTTTTATATTAAAAATTTTTCACAATTAATAGTCTTTAATGTTTTTTCTTTTAATCCTTAAATAAAGATGTGTATACACATCACACTTTTCCATGGCTATCGAGCCATCTCACAGGCACAATGATTTTTTTTATTGTTTTATTTTTTTTGTTCACTTTCAAGCACGAGTTTTTTTTGTATCACTTTACACTTCACGTTAAAAATTGCAACACAGTTCATTTTTCATTAAGATATCTAATACAACGGAAAATTAGCGACAATAAATTCTTTTTTCAATTGCCAGGCGGTTATTGCCTAAAAAAATGAAATTATGGAAGGGCAGTTGGAAGAACAACACTGTTTAACCTCTCCTGTATAACCTCTCCAGAAAAATATGGACAGATTTTTTTTCAAGCTCTTCATGAAAAAAAAAGGAGATTACCAAAAGAAGAAAATCTAAAGGTTTTTTTTTGCTAATTTTATGTTAAAATTAAGGGAATTTTAATGTTTTTATGTCATATAATGACCGCCTGGCAATTTTAGCATAATTTATTGAGCTGTAAAGACATTTTTTAAAATTTATCACTATTTTTAAGTTATAAAAAAAGTTACAACAACAAATTTTTAACAATCGGTAATTTTTTGCCCAGCAAGAAAACCACCTCGAATTTTTTTTGTTTTCTCTCTCATTTTTTTAAAATTTTTTACAAATTATGAAAGGCCACATAGAATTTTTTAAAAATTGTTATGTACACGAATCGATGCTATGAGGCGCTTGAATGTAAAAAATTATCTGTTTGTGTATCTTGAATGAAAAATGAGTGTGATACAAAATGAGCGTTTTTATATAAGTAAGTGCTATATGAGAAGTCTAGTCCTGTACATAATAAGACAAGTGAGCATAAGGATGAGAGCGGTGAGGTTGGAAGTGGCGGCCGACGACGTCTCCTCAGCGGCGGACGTTTCGCCGCCGTCGCTGCAGCTCCCCGAGACGCAAATTCCACTTTCGCTATCACACTCATCGTAACAACAATTATTCGACCCGTATGAAGATTTGGCCATTTGCTCCCCCGTTTCATCAATGTTCGGGTCTGAAAAAAGCTTTTAGGAAATGCTCAAAAGTACTCTAATACGTACCTAGGCACAGGAAGGATGGCTCACCAGCGTAGTGTGCTGGGCCTTTATCCAAAGGCAGGAAGAAAGGGCATTTTTGTTCAACCCTGTGGCAGTACGACCGACATGGCCTTACCGTGTGGCCACCGTGCCAGTAACTGAGTTTAGAACTGCACATCCATGCCAAATAAGCTTCCTGAAATCAACAATATTTTATTAGTACCTACTTTAGTAATTTTCAAACGCTAAAGAGCATTTAGGCAATTTAGGAAATTCCAAAAGATGTAAATATTAGGTGTACAAAATGAAACTCGGCTAAAATCTACAAAATTCAAATTTACCCTGTGGCTGAGTTTCATTTTGTACACCTAATAAATAAAAATTGTAGGAAATTTAATTCTCTATAAATTTGTACTTAATTATTTTTTTCTAGGATGCACCATTTTCGGAAAATAATTTTTTTTAAAAAATTTATCTTGAAAACAGTGCGTCCTAGAGAAAAATGAATAAATAAAAATTAAAGAGAATTGAATTTCCAACAGATTTTATTTAGTGCATTTTTTCAATATCTGTAACGGTTTACGATTTAAGCCTTTAAAAATTAACCTTCTTAATGGTTACTTCAATAACCTTCTTACACGGAGAAGGTTAACTTTTGATGGACTTAACGCCTAAAATGTTTAAAATTTTGAAAAAATGACTACTAGGTGTAAAAATGAAACTCGGCTAAAATCTACAAAATTCAAATTTACCCGTGGCTGAGTTTCATTTTGTACACCTAATAAATAAAAATTGTAGGAAATTTAATTCTCTATTTGCACTTAATTATTTTTTTCTAGGATGCACCATTTTGGAAAATAATTTTTTTAAAATAAATATCTTGAAAACAGTGCGTAGAGAAAAAATGAATGAATAAAAATTAAAGAGAATTAAATTTCCAACTGATTTTATTTAGTGCATTTTTTCAATATCTGTAACGGTTTACGATTTACAAGCCTTTAAAATTAACCGTCTTGGTTATACTTCAATAACCTTCTTACACGGAGAAGGTCAACTTTTGATGGACTTAACGCCTAAAATGTTCAAAATTTTGAAAAAATGAACTACTAGGTGTACAAAATGAAACTCGGCTAAAATCTACAAAATTCTTTACCCTGTGGCTGAGTTTCATTTGGTACACCCCTTTGCAAAGTATCAGAAACCTTGTCCGATTTTAGCCGTCAATAAATGTCTGATTGAGAAATTAAGCGCTGAATACCAAATTTTGTAACCGCCAAATTACGTCTTACAAATCTACCTAAATGTAAGAAAGACAAACCGCCTGTGAAAGGTATACGTGTACAAACGTGAAAGGTTATTCAAGTATAACCATTAAGAAGGTTAATTTTTAAACGCTTGTAAATCGTAAACCGTTACAGATATTGAAAAAATGCACTAAATAAAATCTGTTGGAAATTCAATTCTCTTTAATTTTTATTCTATTCATTTTTTCTCTCGGACGCACTGTTTTCATGATAAATTTATTTAAAAAAAATTATTTTCCGAATGGTGCATCCTAGAAAAAAATAATTAAGTGCAAATTTATAGAGAATTAAATTTCCTACAGTATTTATTTATTAGGTGTACAAAATGAAACTCAGCCACAGGGTAAATTTGAATTTTGTAGATTTTAGCCGAGTTTCATTTTGTACACCTAATAAACAATAACTTCTCTTTGAGAAAGGTCTCCAGATATCCCGAAGGAATAAAATTTCACCCTCATCCGATTTTTTATGCCTAAAACTGAGCAGGGATTTTGTTTCCTGAGAAAAAGGGATTTTAGTGGATATTGTAGGTAAATTTAGAGTTCGTAAAACACAAAAGAAGAGAGAGAAAAAAAATTGAAATTGTTCGATGGGGTAATTTTCTAATTTGTTTTCAATTTATTCAACACGAGGGTAGAAAAAAAAATCAAGAGCCGTTACAAAAATGGTAAAAGTCCTGCATTGTTAAAAATGCGAATAGGAAAAAAAAAAAACGAGGAGGTTAGAAGGGTTTGGTTGTGTGGGTGTGTGGGTGTGATGGGTGGGGAAGGACGAGGGTGGGGTACTCTGTAATTTATTTTATCCTGGTAGCGGGACCGGTGGCTCACCCTCAACCCACTCACTTCCAATCCGCCCTCTCCATAGCGCCCCCCGCCGCCGCCCCCACGGCCCCCTCACCTACTCGGACATGAAGAATCGGCGACTGAGGGATCCCCGTTTTCCAGCCAGATTAGGACTCTGTTAATAGTAAAACGCTCGGATTCTTAAAGCTTTTAATGAGCTCCCAAATCCATCAATAAAGTGGACATTTCCAAAATTTTCCTTCACAAAAGATCCTCCGAAAAAATAGATTCTCTTACATTTTATTTTCAAAGACAAAATATGGCCGTATCAAATCTATTGCATCCAGCTGATCTAAACCTCCAGCTATCGATATAAAATGGGAACATAAGTGAACTCGATGACTAAATGCTAAACCATCAAGACCGTGAGGTCTTCATGTCAACCAGAGGTGGGTTTCCTCAAACCCTTAACCTCCCGTTAAAAATTTAACCGGCCCGTTAATAAAGGGCAAAACATAACCGTTAAAAAATTAACCGGCCAGTTAAGTAAACGGCAAAAGTTAACCGGCCCATTAAGTAAAGGCAAAAACTAACCGCCCTGTTAAAAAAATAACCGACTCGTTAAGTAAAGGGCAAAAACTTAACCCCCATTAAAAAGTTTAACCGGCCAGTTAAGTAAAGGGCAAAAACATAACCGCCCTGTTAAAAAATTTAACCGAATCGTTAAGTAAAGGGCAAAAACTTAACCTCCCATTAAAAGTTTAACCGGCCAGTTAAGTAAAGGGCAAAAACATAACCGCCCTGTTAAAAAATTTAACGACTCGTTAAGTAAAGGGCAAAAACTTAACCTCCCATTAAAAAATTTAACCGGCCCGTTAAGTAAGGGCAAAAATTTAACCGACCGTTAAAAAATTTAACCGGCCCGTTAAGTAAAGGACAAAATTTAACCGACCGTTAAAAAATTAACTGGTCCGCTAAGTTATTAACTTCCTTAAAGAAGTTATTGCGCGTTTTTTAAGGCTTCAAAAAGGTTGAGAAACTCTGATCTATACCGATCTCGACTTTGTCTGTGGTGCCGCCCGTCCGTCCGTAGCATTTTTTTTCGGGACACTTTACGGCCACAGTTTTCAACGATTTTCACGGAATTTTCTTTAGTCGGTGAACAAGAAAACTAACTAATTTTGAATTTCGAAAAAATTTCGGAGATATGTCTGTTTGAAATTTTAAAAAGTTCACTGCGGCCGAACTGTTGGTACGATTTTCATCAAATACTCCTATATAAGGTGTACAAAATGAAACTCAGCACAAGGTAAATTTTGAATTTTGTAGATTTTAGCCGAGTTTCATTTTGTACACCTAGTAGTTCTTTTTTTCAAAGTTTTGAACATTTTAGGCTTTAAAGTCCATCAAAAGTTGACCTTCTCCGTAAGGTTATTGAAGTATAACCATTAGAAGGTTAATTTTTAAACGCTTGTAAATCGTAAACCGTTACAGATATTGAAAAAAATGCACTAATAAAATCTGTTGGAAATTAATTCTCTTTAATGTTTATTCTATTCATTTTTCTCTAGGACGAACTGTTTTCAAGATAAATTTATTTAAAAAAAAATATTTTTCGAAAATTGTGCATCCTAGAAAAAAATAATTAAGTGCAATTTATAGAGAATTAAATTTCCTACAATTATATTTATTAGGTGTACAAAATGAAACTCAGCCACAGGGTAAATTTGAATTTTTTAGATTTTAGCCAAATTTCATTTTGTACACCTAATACACGTACTTTTTACGATTTTTGGTGTAAAAAAAGTTATTATTTTTTCTCAAGTTTCCTAAAGAAAGTTCCTAAATAAGGCTGGAAGCAGAACAGCGCTGTTTGATTCCTTGGGTCAGTGGTCAAGGACTGTTACTGGGGGATGTTTACCCACCACCTTCAAGGAAGTTCCCCAAGCGTCCAGTTTCACACCTGAAGATAATTTTAATTCAAACTTGTCTAACCCGTTAAGTCCAGACTATTAAAACTGTCTCGAAAATTAACTTCTTCCCCGCAAACGGTTATGATCGATCTCACTTCACCTTTTAACATCATCTGCTTAATTCAGGCGGATCAACATTTCTGACAGCGGACAAGATCCGGATGCCAATCCTCTTAGCTTTTCCTCCCATTAATTATACACAAACAAACCGAGAAGGGCTTTTCGGGGCGAGGAGGGGGAGGGGGTGAGGAGGGGGCGCCAACGAAAAGTCGCCTCGATCCAATTTACAACCTTTCATAATCCCAGATGTAATCCTTGTAAATTTCCTATATTCCCGACCCCAATCTTATTGGATTTTCTCTTACATTCCAAAAATTAAAACCCCAAAATACTATTAGGTGTAAAAATGAAACTCGGCTAAAATCTTCAAATTCAAATTTACTCTGTGGCTGAGTTTCATTTCGTACACCTAATAAAAGCAATAAAACTAACTTTTAACACGTTTAAACCCTGAAAATCAAAAATTTTAAAATTGTTTTTCGCCACTTTTTCCTGAGAAAAAACGAAAACCGACGATTTTTAAGCATATAGGCACCTATTTTATTTTGTTCGAATATTTAAGTTTTGTAGTCAAATCAGAATTTTATTAAATTTAATTTGTATAAGGAGGTTATTGTCGAAAAACGAAGATTTCCCGAGATATAAGCGAAAATTTATAAAAAGTCAATAATTTTCGGTTTTTTAAATTTATTTATTTGCGATTTTTTACCACACATGGCGTTTTTTCGGTTAAAAAAGCCGAAAAACGCCAAAACACCCGATAAAAATGGTGTTTTTTGGTGGAAGGAAAAACTCAAAAGTTCTTTGCGTGGGGGGGGGGGGGGGGGGGAGGTCAAATTGAGGTGTAACGTTAACTTTTGGTTAAAAAGGGATAATTTCAAGGTACCCTTTTCTGAAGTTTCCTTGAAAATCCTTCCTCGGCGTAATTTCGTTTTTACGAACCTCCCTTGATCTTCTCCTTCAAATAAAAGTAAACATTCCGATTTCCCTCCTTTTTTCAAGGTAGCTAATGAGGAGTAAGGTATCCTTTGCGATAAAGAATGAGTTTCAAGGTACCCTTCTCCAAGGATTCCTTGAATTTTGGCGTTATTTCTTTTTGTAAACCTCCCTCGATTTATTACTTCAAACAAAGGATTTCGCTCCGTTTGTTCAAGGTAGCTATTGATGTATAAGGTATCCTTTTAGTTAAAGAAAGGAAGTTTCAAGGTTCCATTCTTAAGGTTACCTTGAAAATCCATGTTTGGCGTTATTTCTTTTTTGTGAATCCTTGATCTGTTCCTTCAAATCAGTGGAAACATTTCCCTCCGTTTTTTCTAGGAAAATGAGGTGTAAGGTATCCTTCTGGTTAAGGAAAGGAGCGTTTCAAGGAACCCTTCTCCCAAGGTTCCTTGAATATCCTTCCTGGCGTTACTGCGTTTTTATAACCTCCCTGATCTTCTCCTTCAAATAAAAGTAAACATTCCTTCTCCCAAGGTCCTTGAAAATCCTTCCTTGGCGTCACTTCGTTTTTATGCTCCCTACTTTCTTCAAAAAAAGGATTTCCTACGTTTTTTCAAGGTAAGGTGTAAGGTATCCTTTTTGGTAAAGAAAAGAGTTCAAGGAACCCTTTTCCAAGGTTTCTTGAAAAATCCTTGCTTGTAAAATCTCCCCTGACTATTCTTCGTTTACCCTTCCGGAATTTCGATTTCCTTCCGTTTTTCAAGGTGGTAAGGTATCCTTTTGGTTAAAGAAGAGTTTCAAGGAACCCTTTCAGGTTTCCTTGAAACCTTCCTCTGCTTAAAAGCATATAAGGAATTCTGCAGACTTCCCTCCGTTATTAAGGTAGCTATTAGGTGTATGGTATCCTTTTGGTTAAAGAAAGAAGAGGTTCAAGGAACCCTTTTCTCAAGGTTTCCTTGAAAATCCTTCCTTAGCATTTTTTGGTTTTTTGAATCTCCCTGACTATAGATTTTCTTCGTTTACCCTTCAAATAAAAGGAAACATTTCAATTTCCTTCCGTTTTCTCAAGGTGAAGGTGTAAGGTATCCTTTTGGCTTTTAGTTTCGAGGAACCATTTTCTCAAGGTTTCTTGAAAATCCTTCCTCTGCGTAAAAGCATATAAGGAATTCTGCAGATTTCCCTCCGTTTTTTAAGGAAGCTATTGATGTGCCTTAAGGAGTCCTCTGAAGATCTCATTGTGCTGGTGTATACAATAGTTGTTGAATTTTAAGGAAGAAGTGGGTGAATCCTCGAGAAATGGAAGCGTGGACGAAAGTCTCCCTTTAAAGGTAAAAAAAGGGCACGACGGAAATCAAAGACGACAAGCATTATGGTAAAATAAGGGAAGGAGGGAGGACGAAATGTTTTCTCCACGGTAATATAATTTAGAGTGAATCGGGTCTCGTCGTTCAAGAAAAGGAGCCCTTTAAGACGGGGAGTTGATGTTTTCGGAGTGAGTAATAGCGGGCGTTGCCGAGGTGACGGGCAGCTGGGACTCTAGAATTTGGGTCAGCTTTAGGGCTTTCCGTTTTCCATTTCTATACGAATCCATACAAACGCTATTATCAACAAATGTCTCCTACTCTATTCTCTTCACTACCTACGACATGATAAGGATTGAATTTTATCCCTCCCACCCCTCTCCCTTATCGACCACACTTCTTAAGCCCTTATCTCCACACATACATCCACCTCGAAATTTTCTTTTTCCACAAAACTCCTCCACAATTGACTCTTTTCACCCTCTAAATTATTAGTGTAAAATGAAACTCAGCCACAGGGTAAATTTGAATTTTGTAGATTTCAGCCGAGTTTCATTTTGTACCTAGTTCATTTTTTCAAAATTTTAACATTTTAGGCGTTAAAGTCCATCAAAAGTTGACCTTCTCCGTGTAAGAAGGTTATTGAAGTATAACCAATAAGAAGGTTAATTTTTAAAGGCTTGTAAATCGTAAACCGTTAAGATATTGAAAAAATGCACTAAATAAAATCTGTTGGAAATTTAATTCTCTTAATTCTTATTCTATTCATTTTTTCTCTAGGACGCACTGTTTTCAAGATAAATTTTTAAAATTATTTCCGAAAATGCATCCTAGAAAAAATAATTAAGTGCAATTTAAGAGAATTAAATTTCCTAAATTTATTTATTAGGTGTACAAAATGAAACTGGTAAATTTGAATTTTGTAGATTTTAGCCGAATTTCATTGTACACCTAATAGAGTCCATCGTAGGATGACCGCTTTTTAATTTTTTTAGTTTTATCAAAAAAAAATTGGTCACATTTAACTCTCCTTTCCTTAACCAAAAGGATACCTTGAATTTTGGGTTCCTTAACTGTTATCACCTGCCATGAGAGCTTAAGGTAACTCTAAATAGCAACCTTGGAGGGAAATCAGAAGGAACAGATCAAGGGAGGTTCAAAAAACGAAAAAAACCCAAGGAAGGATTTTCAAGGGACCTTGGGAGAAGGGTACCTTGAAACTATCCAAGGGATCCTTGGGAGAAGGGTTCCTTGAAACTATCCAAGGGATCCTTGGGAGAAGGGTCCTTGAAACGCTCCTTAACGAAAAGGATACCTTAAACCACATTAGCTACCTTGAAAAACGGGGGAAACAGAGGAAGATCAAGGGGGTTAAAAAACGAAACGCCAAGGAAGGATATTCAAGGAACCTTGGGAGAAGGGTTCCTTGAAACTCCAAGGATCCTTGAAGGGTTCCTTGAAACGCTCCTTATAACCAAAAGGATCCTTAAACCAATAGCAACCTTGAAAAAACGGAGGGAAATCAGAAGGAACAGATCAAGGGAGGTTCAAAAAAACGAAATAAAGCCAAGGAAGGGTTTTTAGGGAAACCTTGAAAAAGGGTTCCTTGAAAAACTTCTTTCTGTAACCAAAAGATACCTTACACCTCAATATACCTTGAAAAAACGGATGGAAATCCTTTTGTTTGAAGGAAAAGATCAAGGGAGGTTCATAAAAACGAAGTGACGCCAAGGAAGGATTTTCAAGGGATCCTTGGGAGAAGGGTACCTTGAAACTATCCTTTCTTTAACGAAAAGGATACCTTACACCTCATTAGCTACATTGAAAAAACGGTGGGAAATCGGAATGTTTCTTTATTTGAAGGAGAGATCAAGGGAGGTTTAAAAAACGCAGTCACGCCAAGGAAATTCAAGGAAACCTTGGGAGAAGGGTTCCTTGAAACGCTCTTTCCTTGACCAAAAGGATACCTTACACCTCATTAGCTACCTTGAAAAAACGGAGGGAAATGTTTCCACTTATTTGAAGGAACAGATCGAGGATTCACAAAAAGAAATACGCCAAGAAGGATTTCAAGGTAACCTTAAGAAAATGGAACCTTGAAACCTTCCTTTCTTTAACCAAAAGGATACCTTACACATCAATAGCTACCTTGAAAAAACGGAGCGAAATCCTTTTGTTTGAAGTAACAAATCGAGGAGGTTTACAAAAAGAAATAACGCCAAAATTCAAGGAATCCTTGGGAGAAGGGTACCTTGAAACTCTCCTTTCTTTAACGAAAAGGATACCTTACCCTCATTATGTTTACTTTTATTTAAAGGAGCAGATCAAGGGAGGTTCATAAAAAAAAAAATAACGCCAAGGAAGGATATTCAAGGAAACCTTAGGAGGAGGGTTCCTTGAAACTCTCCTTTCCTTAAACCCCTCCTTTATAGTTTTCCTCCTTAAGCTTCCCCTCCTTATACTTCCCCTCCTTATACTTCCCCCTCCTGTATTGTTCCTTCTCTTTAAGGAACTTTTCGATGGAAGCTACTGAAACTAGTACTTCTTCTTTTGTAGGATATAATAGAAACTGAAATGTGGTTAGGAAGGATTTTTTTAGAGACATTTAAGGGTTTTTTTTTATTTTTAGCTAGATTTTTAAATTTGTTACCTACTTCTCGGGGGCTGTTGAGAGAATGAGAAGAGGCCGGGGGGTTGTGAATGAGGTGCCAGGCCGGGGAGGGTTTTCTCGCGTAAGAATGGAATCGACCAGCGGATCCCGCCTTCCCGCCCTCACACGACGACTTCCCCCTCCTCCCGCCCTCTTCCGATATACGTTCGTCCCTTCGAAATCAGTCCGGGCCCTTCGCCCCTCCCCGCCCTCCACCGAGCCCTTTAACTCACCCTTTTCTCCGACGACTCCCCCGTTCACAATAGAGTAATCCAAAATGTAAATAGTGCCTTAATTGTGACTTTCTGATACTATTCTTGGGCTACCCTAGTCGACTCTCCATTTCTTTTTTTTTGAGGCGCTTAAAAATAAAATCCTTCTTCACTCCCCGCTTTTTCTCTTCCTCAAAGGGAAGTTATTGTGGAACCCTCCATTTCCGGGTCTTCCACACTTTTGGATCTATTCTTGCTTTCCAACGTCTTATTTATTCATTTTTTAACTTCCTGAATGAGGCGTTATTGTATTTTGGAGTTTTTCTTTTCATCTTTTTATTAAATTCTACCACATAGAAGGAGAATTTGGTGAAGATCGCACAAAACTTTATACAGAAAGATCTCCGCCATTTTTGCGAAATTCAAAAGAAGCTCTGGACAATTTTAAGATTACAATGAAAGAAAGATTGGTACAGTAAGTTTACGAAACCATAACAACGCGCATGCGCGAGCATTTGTTTTTAGTTCCTAGAAAAAGAAACCGCAAATTTTCCAAAAGAAAAAAAAAATTTTTTTTACAAAAAAATTGAAAAAATAGCTTCAAAAATTTTGGGAAAAAAACTCCTGGAACTAGGAAACTTGTAAGATTTAAAGCGTTAAAAGACTCCTTTAACTTTAAAGACCTTTTTAACTTCGCCTCCCTTATACTTCCCCTCCTTGATACTTCCCCCTCCTATTTTGTTCCATTTCTTTTAGGAAGTTTTCATTGGAAGCTCTTCGAACTAGTACTTTTTTAAAATTTTATAAGTTTTTATTTTTAAGCATCAAGGTGGGCTTTCTTCCCGAGGGATGTCCCCTTCGCAAAGGGTGGAAGTATCAAATTTCTCCCTACTAAAAAAATAATAATTTTTTATTACACCAAAAAATCGTAAAAAATATAGTATTAGGTGAAAATAGGACCGAAGCGCAGTTTTTAAAGTTTCAAACGTGCATATCTCCGCCATTTTTCGAAATTCAAAAATCGCTTTAATTTCTTTTCAACTATTCAAGAAGGCTCTGTGAAGGTGAAAATCGGTTGAAAACTGTGACCTTGAAGTGTTCCGGAAAAATGCTACGGACGGCGTATTGGTTGGACGGCCGGCCGGAATCACGGACAAAGTTGAGTTTCGTATAGATCCATGTTCAAATTGACCTTGAAGACCCTTTGCCCCAAGAGTGGAGGGTATCACAATAACTTCTTTAAGGAAGTTAAAAAGAGTGTGTATTTGAAGTCTCGGGTGTGGAAAGTAGGTTAGTGGTCGGGCGAGGGGGGTGGCGAGCTAATTGAGCTAGACAATTGGAAGCGAACTAATCTGCCTCCCGGGTTAGTGCCTAGTTCGTGCCTCCGCTCGGCCGCCCTTATAATTGCCCTGGATGAGAGGGCCCCTCAAATATGGCTGACTAAAGTCTTCAACACCCCCGCCTCTCTACCTAAGATAGATCACGTCTAAAACATCTACTTCACCTTCCTTTTTTTTTTAACAAAGATAAAAAAAATTTATATTTTCTCATCTTTTTACAAAAAAATTCCAAAAGCCTCCTTTCAAAAAAATGTGCCAAAAATGAGTCTATTGCACTTGAAGCCCCGATTTTAGGAAGTTGACGCCCTGGGAAGCTTTTCCCGTCATTCTTTCGACAAAAAATCCCTCTTTTTCGTCCAGTAAGCCCTCTTTTTACTAGATTTACCTTTTAACTTCCTCAAAGAGAAGTTATTGTGACACCCTCCATTTGACGGTGTCTGGAAGAGGGTTCCCCCCCCCCCCCCAGAAAGACCGATTTTTGATCTTTGCCTATCATAGGGTTGTCTGTGGTGCCGGCCGCCCGTCCCTTTTTTTCGGCCGCAATTTTCATTCGATTTTCTCCAAAATTTCGCAGAATCTTCTGGCACATGTGAGTTTATCCATAACCAAGGGCAAGGCGCATGCGCGAGGTTTAACTTTTTTTTAGTTACCGCGTTTTTTTCAAAAATTCATGTTAGAGATTTGGGTGCTTGTGACACAACGGTACCGTACAACGCGCATGCGCGAGCTTTCAGTTTCTAGTTCCCGCTTTTTTTCAAAAATTCATCCTTAAATGCTTAAATTCAAACTAGTTCAATAACAAGAGGGGGTTAATATTTTTTCCTCTCGCAAGGTGAGCTCGTTTTTTTTTTTTTCCTCTCCAAACAAGCTTTCCTTGCGAGGGAAAAATAACCCCTCGTGTTATCAAACGAGCGCTCATTGCGAGAGGAAAAAAATTAACCGCCTCGTGTTATCAAACTATGTATTACTCAGAATACATTGAAGGTTATTGAGAATTTTTATTCAGAGCTCGGACCATGTTGAGTCAATTTTTTCTAATTTTCAATTTTTTAAACTTTTTTAATGTTTTAACTTCATAATCCTAACTTTTAAGGTAAATTCATTCAATTTTTAATATTTCTAATAATAATTTGTTGTTCGGTAGATCCTGATGATGAAAATAAATTTTCAAAAGCTTGGTCAAAAAAGTTGAAAGCTTCGTTTATGACCATTTTCCAAAATTTAAAAAAAATTTAAAGAATTTTCTATTGGTCGATATCAAACCCATAAAAATATGTATTAGGTGTACAAAATGAAACTCGGCTAAAATCTACAAAATTCAAATTTACCCTGTGGCTGAGTTTCATTTTGTACACCTAATAGTACTTTATGATCCAAGAGGAACCCTTTTTACCAGATTTTTGAGTAGTTCGAGTTACTCACTCGGGGGTCTAAGAATGCTATTTCTTTTATTGGTAAACCTGACGGCCTTTAAATTTTATTCCGGACTTTTCAATGATTTGATATTTTCGAGGGTGTAGAGCGAGTGAGTTAAGGTGGCTCTAGAGACGAGGCCCAGAAAAGGTCCGAAGGTTAAAAGATATAAGATCCCAGGAGTAGGGTTAAGATCCCTTACTCGTAGGAGCCATTGAACGGGCCCTTTAACTACCTTCTCCCCTCCCACCTTTTTTCCAACAAGGGGAATCCTTCCCCGAGATTAACACTTCCCTTACTTCTATTTAATCTAATACCCAACAATTTCCAATCCCACTTTCTGTATATAAGATCAATCTATTTCCAGATTCAGGATTGACGTATTTATAAACTTAGGGTAAAAATTTTTTAAAGAGGTACATACGATCCTACTTTTAGCATCGTTTTCCACAACAGTTAGGCCATTTTTGAAGAAATATTAGTCTGGCGCCTCGAACAAAACTTCCTCAAAGCGCAATTTATCATTTTTCTACCCAACTATCGAAAACATATTTTTTTAGTATCAAGGTAGAAAAAATGAAAGTTTTCGCCCAGCCAGACCATGCAGAACGGGGAAGAACATGAAAGATTTCACCCTAAATTTTAACATCCTTAAAGAAGCTATTGTTTTACCCTCCCGGTCGGGTTTTTGGGGAGGGGTCCGATTTTCAAATTTCCACCAATGCGAAGTTTTGGTGTTAAAAAAAAATAAAAAAAATGGAATAATCGGAAGAAAAGGGAAATTTTTCTGCATTTGAAAATACTTGGAATTATACTTCTCCTCCTATTTACTTCCCCATCCGTTATACTTCGCCCTCGTTGAACTTTTCCTTCCGTTATACTTCCCCCTCCTTCAACTTCCCCCTCCTTAAACTTCCCCTCCGTTACACTTACCCTCGTTGAACTTTCCTTCCGTTATACTTCCCCCTCCTTCAACTTCCCGCTCCGTTATACATCCCCTCCTTAAACTTCCCCTCCGTTATACTTTCCCCTCCATATTGTTCCTTCTCTTTAAGGAAGTTTTCGTAGGAAGCTCTTCAAACTAGTACTTTAATTTTAAAATATTAGGTGTGCAAAATGAAACTCGGCTAAAATCTACAAAATTCAAATTTGCCCTGTGGCTGAGTTTCATTTTGTACACCTAATTTTAAATAAATTTTAAATAAATTTTTATTAAATATAATTAGTATTCAACTTGTAAACCTACCGGCTTATACAATTGAAAGTTTATAAATAATAAATAATAATAACAATAATAATAATAATAAGTATTCGGAGAAAATACGGAAAAGATCGGACTAGTCTTGGGTTATTCAGAAAACCTTCACCTCACTTTTTCTTTCATTTATTTTCTAAATTGACCTAAATTTGTTTATTTTTATTTTTTCTGAGCATAAAAGTTGTTCGAAGTTTTATTAGGCTTGTCAGACGTAATTGAAGTGACAAGTCCCAAGGGGAAAAGAGGTCCACAATAGGATGATCTACTCTATTTTTAATTCTTTTTCCTTAAACTCCATCTAAAATTGTAGATAAAAATGAATTTCTCCTTTGTAACCTCAAGCCAGAAACCAATTTTTACCCAGGGGTCAATATGACCGCATGCAATGATTCTTTGCAATGATTTTCGGAAAAAAAGAGATTTTTCCCGCTGTAAGATAGAGGAAAATGGGGTCTCTTTGGCCAGATTGTTGGGAAACCACCCAAATTTGGTAAAAACTGGTAAAAATCTGGTAAAAACTTTTGGCCAGATTGTTGGGAAACCACCCAAATTTGGTAAAAACTGGTAAAAATATGGTAAAAACTTTTGGCCAGATTGTTGGGAAACCACCCAAATTTGGTAAAACCTGGTAAAAATATGGTAAAAACTTTTGGCCAGATTGTTGGGAAACCACCAAATTTGGTAAAGACTGGTAAAATTTGGTAAAAACTGGAATTCCTCTAAAAAACAAAACAAAGAATATTGTCAAAAATCCATAAAATAATCCAAATACCTGAAAAAGAGGACAAAACCTCAAAAGTTTGGAAAAAACGGGATCCCTTGGCTAAAAAACCGAGGGCACGGCCCTAAAGTCAGAAAAACAAATGGTCAGCACGAAAATGAGGAAATCCCACAATATTGAAGATAAAAGTGAATTACGTCTACAAATTGATTCTCCTGCCAGTAACACTTTTCCACCCCCGCAATAGTTCCAACCGCAGTTTTAAACTCCTGGAGCATGCGCAGAAGGATTTGGACGTCAAATTTTTCGTCGCTCAAATCGGTTGTCTCTCAAATGCGAAGTACTCTGACGTCAAATTTGACGTGCAAATCCTTCTGCGCAAGCTCTGGGAGTTTCAGACCAGTTGGAACAAAGCTATTAGTTTTTGAAAACTTAATTCGAGCTTCCATCTAGGTTACGTAAAAAACGCCTTTTTATAGAACTTTAGCTCAATAACTACTAATATGAGGCGCTCCGGGTACGAAGGGCGAACTCAACATCGGACAAATTTTTTTTTTCATTTTCAGATTCTAGACCTCTTGTGAATACACCCATATAATTTTTATGTTGAGTTCGCCCTTTTTCCCCTTTAAATACGAAAAAACCGATATGTGGCAAAGCTCTAACTGCGATATCCGAGCGGGTACGAAGGGCGAACTCCACATCCTAGGCCACTACCCCCCACTCCTTTCCCATTCCAGGGCTTGACTTTTCTGTTGAGTTCGCCCGGAACATAAAACTTTAAAATGCGATTATCTCGAAACTACGTTTCGTTGAGTTCGCCCTTCGTACCCGGAGCGCCTCATATGTAAATGAAGAAAGGCAGTTTTAGTAAAGATTTAATATAAACGGATAGGAAAACTCGGTTTTTTAAGCTTTAAAAAAGATAAAAACAAAACAGAGTAAAAAGTGGGGCTTTTTTTATATTAATAAAATGGCCGGAAGCCGGGTTAAATGTTGCGCTAGTCGGGGGCGGGGGGGCTTTAAAAGCGGCCGTGGGGTGGCTGCTCTGATTCGAAATTAAAAATTCACAAACGTCGCCGCCTCGAACGCCCAGGTGTATCACCGCGTTTAAAACAAATCAAAGCTGACGGTCTAGATTTCTTTTTTGCCGTTCTCAAAGAGAAGATGTTGTATTACCATCGATGGATGGTTTTTTGGGGAGTGTCTTCCAGGCAAAAAAACCAGTTTGGGTCCATAATTGCGCATCCCTTCATTGGAGAATATGAAAAAAAACGCTGTAAAATCCGGAAAAAAGGATTATCTCATCTAGAAGAACCAAAAATCGGGGAAATAATGGCCAAAAACCAAAGAAAATGCTCAAAATCTAGGATAATGGAGTCCCCGCAACCAGAGGATAGCGAAAAAAAAACACAAAATGTTATGAACAAAAAAAACCATAAAAAACGCCGAAAATGCAATTTCAAGGCCAGAAAATGGGGACAACCCTCAATACGGAGGAAAACCAACGAAATTTAGGTAAAAATTGGTTTTTTATGGCCGAAAAAAACCAGGAAAATCCCCAAAAAATCCGGTAAGCGGATAGTATTTTCGCCGGAAGGTAAAAAAAACTACAAAATTTGTTAAAAATGGGGATTCTTGTCCGAAAAAAAGAGAGGAAAGCGTTAAAAAAGTGATACCAAAAGGGAACCAAGGAAAATTCCTAAGAATCAGTAAGAAGTAGGTATATTGGGGGTGGAAAAAAAATGTGTACTAGTTTGAAGAGCTTCCAAATAAAACTTTCATAAAGAGAGGGGGAAGTATTAAGCCCTTAAGGAGAAGGAAGTATTAGATGTACAAAATGAAACTCAGCCACAGGGTTTTGAATTTTGTAGATTTTAGCCGAGTTTCATTTTGTACACCTAGTAGTTCATTTTTTCAAAATTTTGAACATTTTAGGCGTTAAAGTCCATCAAAAGTTGACCTTCTCCGTGTAAGAAGGTTATTGAAGTATAACCATTAAGAAGGTTAATTTTTAAAGGCTTGTAAATCGTAAACCGTTACAGATATTGAAAAAATGCACTAAATAAAATCTGTTGGAAATTCAATTTCTTTAATTTTTATTCTATTCACTTTTTCTCTAGGACGCTCTGTTTTCAAGATAAATTTATTTGCTATTAAAAGTTACAGAGGGAAAGAATGAAAAAAACGGATATTCCACGACATAGTCCACCTGATGAGGCGTATTACGCCGAAACGGTCGTGGAATATCCGTTTTTTTCATTCTTTCTCCCTCTGTAACTTTTAATAGCAACAAATACACGTTCCCTATTTGCGCGATTACGCATAAGCCAAACCTTGTACAAGGACTCTGGCTTCTAATAAAATCTCCGAGGAAGTTCCCGCCGGGGAGGGCTCCTGCCCAGCAAATTTTAACGCCATTCCAAGAAATTTTGTACATCAACAACGTAATTCAAGAATTTCCTGAATTTGTGAAAAAGGAACCTCGAATCTTTGACCTCAAGATTTCAGTACTTCCGTTCTGATTTAGTGATTTTTTTTATATAAAACTCGAGCAATCTTTTATTTCCTCTCAGTTTCATTCCCGAAAACTTATCACTGAAAATGGCTATATAGGCCCGCCAACTTATTAAAGTCTCAACTGTTCCAACCCCCCCCCCCCCCCTCCGAAAATTCCCAAGTTTTTAATTGACGATTTACCTTCTTTCGAAGAAAAAGAAAGAAAAAAATTAAAAAATCCTTTGCCAGGAAAAGGGCGCCGATGATAAATAGTGAAGTCAAGTTTTTCAGTTGTAAATTTGAAAAGCTCCGGGATTTGATACATTTGTTTGAAAAAGGGGGTGTAATTAAATAAAGATATCTTCATTCTATTAAAGTCCTACTTGGATTTAGTCCAATTAAATTATGTCTCAAACAATAGAAATTCAAATGATTTCCAAGCCTAAGGAGATTCTCGTTGAATAATTTTGCGTATAGAGAAGGGATAGTTTTCACTTTTTATCTTCCCTTTTATTGTTAAACCATCCCATAAAATTAAGCAAAAAATGGGCCGGATAAGGGGAAAAAAGATTTTGACAACGCCGTTGTTACTTTCTGGTAGCGTCTAAAAGCGGTTTTTCGCAGTTTTTATCAAATATCTCCAAAACAAAGAGGTTTAGCTCAAACATATAAAGTACAAAAATAATTAAAATTAAATTACAAACAAAAAAGATCTACTAAATAATCTTGATAAAGTGAACGGTTTCGGAGTTACAAGCCGTTAAAACGGTTTACAAGTGAAAAAATAACTTGAATTTTGTAATTTTTAAGATTGGTTTTTAAAAAAAGTATTATAGATAATCTGGACCACTTTAAAAATATTCTGAATCCTTTCACCTTTAAAATGAGCCTAGTATGGACTCCATCCGATTATTAGTTTCGGAGAAGGAGCTTCAAACGTGTTGCAAAACTAGTTTCTTAAAAATCTAAGGATATTGTTAAAATTAATATGTATTTAAGGTCATATCTCCTAAACTATTTGTTCTATAAAAAAAATGTATAAGTTATAATCTATAGCAAATTGCATAAAGATCAATTTTTACTTAGTCTTCATCTCGATAGGACCAGCGGTTTTTGAGTTATTTGATGTCTAAAATGACAACAAACACTTTTTCTTTGACTGGCGATAATTCCGAAAATGTTCGCTTTAGGAAGGGTATTGGCTAGACAGTTTCAGCTGAAATTTAATGGGGATCATTTTTGTAGTTAATGATTTTTGCGGTAAACCTCATAGTTTTCGAGATATTGATAAAAACTACTATTGAATACGCTTTTCCGCCTCAAATCTGCGTAAGATTTTTGTGGGTGAATTGAGAAGAATGGACGTACCTGACATTGGTGACACTGGAACTTGACGGAGTAGCGCTGGGGGCAGTCGAACCGTCGTAGAACGGCCTGAAAGTTCCGGGCTAGGAGGTGGGCCTCCGTGTCGAGGCGTATGAGGTGCCTTAAAGCGGCCAAACAGGCGGTCAAGTCGGCTGGAAGGGACGGGATGCTGCTAGCTAGCGACCTCCCGCAGTGCGCCAATGAGACACGCCTCCAATCCATACCTCCGCTGCATATCCTCTGGGCAATCGAGTCGCAGAGTCCAAGGCACTCGGTGCTGTTGTCCTGTCTGATGGGGGTGGTCTCCCTAACGGCAGTGGGCTCTGTCTCTGTCAGCATGAGGGCAAGCCATAGCAACCACGGGGCGAGGAGACGACTATATAGCATGGTCCAGCCCGGACTGCCGTTAGTTTACCACCCGCTTCTAGCCCACCCCGCGACACCGGCATTTCTGCTGATACCTGTCGCACACAATACAGCAAATATATTTATAATATCATCAACAATATTCATCGATCGCAACACCAAAACTAGTGAACTCTGCTCGCTCCGATTTAGCACCAACGACTATCCAGCCACCATTGAAGTCCTCCAGAGAAGCCAAATATCTCAAGTGCTATCCAGCTACCATTGAATATCTTCAGGGAAGCCCAATAGCACCAAGTCTCAAGCGCTATCCAGCTAGCATTGAATGTCTTCAGGGAAGCCCAATAGCACCAAAGCCTCAAGCGCTATCCAGCTACCATCAAAGACCTCCAGAGAAGCCAAATATCTCAAGCGCTATCCAGCTACCATTGAATATATTCAGGGAAGCCCAATAGCACCAAAGTCTCGAGCGCTATCCAGCTACCATTGAATGTCTTCAGGGAAGCCCAATAGCACCAACGGCTCAAGCGCTATCCAGCTACCATTGAATATCTTCAAGGAAGCCCAATAGCACCAAAGCTCAAGCGCTATCCAGCTACCATTGAATGTCTTCAGGGAAGCCCAATAGCACCAAAGTCTCAAGCGCTATCCAGCTACCATTGAATATCTTCAGGGAAGCCTAATAGCACCAAAGTCTCAAGCGCTATCCAGCACCATTGAAGTCCTCCAGAGAAGCCAAATACTCAAGTGCTATCCAGCTACCATTGAATGTCTTCAGGGAAGCCCAATAGCACCAAAGTCTCAAGCGCTATCCAGCTACCATCAAAGACCTCCAGAGAAGCCAAATATCTCCAGTACTATCAGCTACCATTGAATATCTTCAGGGAAGCCAATAGCACCAAAGTCTCAAGCGCTATCCAGCTACCATTGAATATCTTCAGGGAAGCCCAATAGCACCAAAGTCTCAAGCGCTATCCAGCTACCATTGAATATCTTCAGGGAAGCCCAATAGCACCAAAGTCTCAAGCGCTATCCAGCTACCATTGAATCTTCAGGGAAGCCCAATAGAACCAAAGTCTCAAGCGCTATCCAGCTACATTGAATATCTTCAGGGAAGCCAATAGCACCAAAGTCTCAAGCGCTATCCAGCTACCATCAAAGACCTCCAGAGAAGCCAAATATCTCAAGTGCTATCAGCTACCATTAATATCTTCAGGGAAGCCCAATAGCACCAAGTCTCAAGCGCTATCCAGCTACCATTGAATATCTTCAGGGAAGCCCAATAGCACCAAAGTCAAGCGCTATCCAGCTACCAAAAGACCTCCAGAGAAGCCAAATATCTCCAGTGCTATCAGCTACCTTTAAAGATCTTCAGGGGAACCCGATAGCACCAACCTCTCAAGCGCTCTCCAGCTACCATCAAAGACCGGCTTTGTTGTGCACAACCAAAAGTAAGCAGAGTTTACTAGTTCTTCTAGGTCTAAACAAAAGAACAAGATCTAAAAGTTTGGTTAATATAAAGAACTTAAAGCTAAAAGGGAAGCAAACATTCAAAACATTCTCACAGATAAGAAAAATGTTAGTTGAGTGAAAGGAAGAGGATAATTGATTGATCCGCCTTCAAAGGAAACCCCTCCCCGGGGAGTTCTTTTAATTCCGGATTGCTAAAAATGAAACCCTTCAACGTGTGAGGTCAACATTTCGAAATGACCGTTGAGAGTTTATGCCCGGAAGATAAAAATAGAAGCGGAGCTCTATTTTATTCGAAAACCACCCGACAAAGAACTGCACCTCCGGGGCCGTCATTTAACCGCCTATGATCTAAAGCCGAAACCCCTGGCCCTCAAATCGCCATTAAACAACCCCCAGATCTACCCACCCCTTTCGCTTCAAAATTAATCCCAACAGAATTCACACAAAAAATTATTTTATAATCATTTTTAAATTTGTTAACGAAAAAAAGGAAAACGATGAAATTTTTGAATTCATAAGAACAACTGAAGACAACAGAATGATTTAAGAAAGTTATGCGAAGTTATGACGTCACAAAGATACCGAGAATTCCGATTGGCTGTTGTCCTCCCGGCTACATAAATGCCATCTAGCGGAATCAGAAAAAACAGGTATCCACTATAACCTCCTCTACTGTATAAGGACTGTGTGACGTCATAATGTTATATTTTAACATGATAATAATGTGATTAAAAAAGCCATTTCTACAGTTCGACGAAAGCCGGAAGAATGTGACGTCACAAAAGTACCCGAGAATTCCGATTGGCTGTTGTCCTCCGGCTACATTAATGCCATCTAGTGGAATCAGAAAAAAACACACTATAACCTCCTCTACTGTATAAGGACTGCGTTACGTCATAATGTTATATTTTAAATGATAATAATGTGATTAAAAAAGCCATTTCTACAGTTCACCGAAAGCCGGAAGAATGTGACGTCACAAAAGTACACTTTTAAATGTGACGTCATAAGTTGACTATTTCACAAAAATTCGTTGAAAATGGCGATTAAAACATTGCTCTTCATGAACAGAAGAGTATGACGTCACAAAATTTGGCAAATCAGCTTGGCTTCTCCTCTTTTTTACGTCATAATTTTACTATTTCACAAAATGGGTTAAGATTTTTAACAATTGAGGCGCTCCGGGTACGAAGGGCGAACTCAACATCGGACAAATTTTTTTTTCATTTTCAGATTCTAGACCTCTTGGTGAATACACCCATATAATTTTTATGTTGAGTTCGCCCTTTTTTCCCCTTTAAATACGTAAACGCTCTAACTGCGATATCCGAGCGGGTACGAAGGGCGACTCCACATCCTAGTCCACAACCCACTCCTTTTCCCATTCCAGGGCATGACTTTCTGTTGAGTTCGCCCGTAAATAAAACTTTAAAATGCGAATATCTCGAAACTACGTTTCGTTGAGTTCGCCCTTCGTACCCGGAGCGCCTCAATTAATTTCTCCATAAACCGAAGAAGGTGACGTCACAATGTCGCTTTGAAAATTCTGCAGCAACACCTCTACAACAAAGGACATAGTGACGTCATAAACTACTGTAAAATGTGACGTCATAAAGTTCATATTTCACAAGATTTTAAAAATTCCTCCATGAATTCAATCGACCTACATCGTTTTCCTGATTATTAAAGTTTTGAATTCATCAATAAAAAAGTTAAAAAAAAATCTTTAGATAATAAAATAAGCAAAAAATTTACATGAATTAACTTTTAAACTTTCACCCACGCAGAAGTTAATATTTAGTAAATTCAAAACCTTTTCCTAAGCACGAGAAAACCACTAAAAAAAACCTTTGAATAAACAATAAAATAAAGGGAATACTTTTGTGGTTTTTAGACAGCAAAATTAAGTCCTTTAAGAATTTTTAAATAAATAATAAGAAATTTAGACATTGAAAATTCGAAAAGTCTTTATTTGATATGAAAGATTTTTTAGAAAATATTCACACTCGGAAAAACAGGTTGATTCGCGTAGAATGTCATGAAAATTGATTGATGGGAGAGGGTTTTAATAGTGTAAAGTCAATCTCTGACCTCGTTTTCAAAGGTTTTCTGTTAAAAAAGACTTTTTTATATTTAAAAAAAACTTATTTTTAACTATTTTGAGCCAACTAGGTCAATAAGGGTGGGAAATATCGCTTGATCTTGAGTTCTGAACGCTCAGAAATGGAATTTCCGGTTTTTTTTAGCCTGAATCTTTTAGATTTGGTGATTTTTAGGTTTGTGGATTTCAGGGTGAAAAAGATAATTTTTTTAAATTGAAAACAAAATGATAAAGCCAAAAAAAAAACCTTTGAGAGAGGCCAAAATGTGTGAGTAGTAAAAAACCAATTCCAGCCTCCCAAAAAGCGGTTTTTATAAATATCTTAAAAATATGAGGTTTAGCCCAAAATATATTAAGTACTAAAATATTCTACAACTAATTTCCAACAAAAAGTATTCAGCACACAATCTTGCTAAAGTGGTTTTTTCTGGAGTTATGACCGTCAAAAAAAAAAAAATTAAATTTAGCAAAAACTTGAAATTACCTTTAAAATTAGTTTTAAAAATGGACCAAGTGAATTGCATTAAAAATTAGCCTAATATGGACTCCGTCCGAGGAAGAGTTTTGAAAGGAAAACAAGAATTTCTTGAAAATTTCAGGATTACACTGGATTTTTGGCCATAACTCCAAAACTACTGATTCAAAAAAAAGGACATGTTTTCCATAGAAAATTGCATAAAGATTAATTTTGTACTTAGTATTTTACTTGCTAGGACAACTATTTTTCAAGTATTTGACGATACGTCAAAATGTCAACAAAAACATTTTTTTACGGTTCATAACTCCAAAAGCGTTCACTTTGGGAAGGTTATGTGTAACACTTTTTGTAGGAAATACAACGTAGATTATTTTTGTACTTATGTTTTTTGAGCTAAACCTCATAGTTTTCGAAATATCTGTCAAAAACCGCTTTTTTGTACTTCGCCTACTTATCATGGACACCTAAATATTTTGGCGAAAAAAATTTTTCCCCTATAAAGGACCCTAATGGCACTAAACAGAAAAAATGGGGGAAAAAATTTACTGAAAGGATACGATTTTAAAAATTTCATGGGGCCGCCCTGGGGGCAACAAGCGCCTATTAGCCCCTTTTTTTCTCCCTGTTCATCCGACCTACTTTACGTCTGATAAAACATAGAAAACGGACTACTCCACGAAAAAGATAAAATTTTGAGCACAAAAAATGAGAATTTAAGCGGATTTTTGAAGGGAGTGGCTCTTGGAAAAGTGTCAAAAACAAGAAATTTTTATTTATTTACTTAGTAGGCTTTTAAGTGTATTACTTGCTTTTATTCATTGTTTTAGTGGATAAAAATAGGTTAAAATGTAATAAAAAAAAACGTTTATTGCCGGAGATTGTAATTTTACAGACATTTTTTATGGGTATAATTTTTTAAAGAAAATGATGATTTTGGTTTTAGAATTTTTGGGGAGAAAAAGGGATGATTCAAGGAATCGTTCGAGATCGGAAGGGGTGAGCCCGGGGAGCTTCGTGTCTTAATCACTGTAGGACGTTCACCCTCATTTTGAAGGCTAAAATTTGACTTTTGGGGGGTGAAAAAATTGTTTTTTAGGGGTTTTAATAGAATTTTCGCGTTCTTCGGTGATTTTGGGGAGAAAAAAAGGGGGTTATGAAATGGCGAATTTTTTTTGGGGTGCGGGGGTGTTTCGAGGTGGGGTGACGGGCGGATCAAGGGTGTGGATGAGGGTGGAATTTTTGAGGGAGATGGTTTTTTTGAAGTTTGGATTTGATTTTTTGAGTGAGGGAAACTGTGAAAGATGAAAATAAGGCTTTTTGGTGGGTGGTTAAGGGAGGGTGGGAAAAGGGGGTGGCTTACCTTGTTATCGCTGCCTCTCCTCCGTGTAGAGCCGTCGGTTCGAACTTCACTTCACAACACCCATATCACAGTCACACACACACACAGGGCGGGGGCGGGACTACAGACACACTTAGAGCTTTACCTGGTGCTTGGTATAAAGCTAGTTTGTAGTTTGGGGCCGTGTGACTGGCACCGAAAGTGCATGCTTGGGCATGGCCGACTCAGACACGATCCTCCACTGCCCTATCGACCCGACCACTCGATATAACCTTCCCTCTGGCTACTTTTAACCCCACCGAACCCGCGTTTGAACTGTCGAAACTTTGCGAATTCAATTTTCCAACATCCACCTCACTTTCATACACAGAAAACAAGAATGAAACGCGCTAAGCCCAATCAAGGGAGAATCAAAGATGGGCGATGAGGGAAAACGAAGAATTTTCTCCTTTCAAAGTATCGATAGTTGGTCGATGGTGGATCGGGCGGAGTACTCTGCGCGTCGGGTAAATGCGCAAGTATCGACCCGTGAGCCCATTTCCCGAATCCCATTCCCATATAGGACACTCTCCTCTACGGGTCCCAGATGTGCAGAGTGCAAGGGACTGCAACCCTCCCACCTCCCGAGGCCTCCCGAAGACCGGTGAATCCCCTCCCGCCTCCTTTTCTACGCCTCCCTAACTTTCATTCAACCCGTCGACCGCCAACAAACTACCCAAAAACGACGCCCTTTCGAATTTTAAAAAAGTTATGTTTTACCGTCTGATTTTTGGGGAGGGGTCTTTCAGCTCATTGTGGACCGTCTCACTTTGTCTTTTGTTCCGGCCGGCCGTAGCATTTTTTCCGGAACACTCTACTGCCAAAAGTTTTCAATCGATTTTCACACATCGATTTCGAAAAAATGGCGGAGATATGACTGTTTAAAATTTTAAAAAATTCGCTGCGGCCGTTGGTCCGATTTTCACCAAATTTTTACGCAATACTTTGGTACCTCCTACCGTAATAAATAAAAATTGTAGGAAATTTAATTTTCTATAAATTTGTACTTAATTATTTTTTTCTAGGATGCACCATTTTCGGAAAATAATTTTTTTTAAATAAATTTATCTTGAAAACAGTGGTCCTAGAAAAAATGAATAGAATAAAAATTAAAGAGAATTGAATTTCCAACAGATTTTTTTCGTGCATTTTTTCAATATCTGTAACGGTTTACGATTTACAAGCCTTTAAAAATTAACCTTCTTAATGGTTATACTTCAATAACCTTCTTACACGGAGAAGGTCAACTTTTGATGGACTTTAACGCCTAAAATGTTCAAAATTTGAAAAAATGAACTACCAGGTGTACAAAATGAAACTCGGCTAAAATCTACAAAATTCAAATTTACCCTGTGGCTGAGTTTCATTTTGTACACCTAATATTATTGATACTCTTCTTTCCTAACCAAAGGGATACTTTAAAGTTCACTTTTCCGTAACTTAAAGTGAAAATCAAGCCAATGAGAGCCTTTCGTTCGAGGACTCCTTATCCTCAATAGCTACCTTGAAAAAACGGAGGGAAATCTAAAGGTTTCCTTTTATTTGAAGGAACAGACTTTACGGGAGTTACGAAATAAGGGAGGATTTTAAAGGAAACCTCGAGAAAAGCGTCCCTTAAGGGAAGTTTATAGTGGCCTACCAAGCCATCAAATAACCACAAATCAAGTAAAAACATAATAAGCTTATAAAATAAAAATTTTTAACAAAAAAATGATATCTTGTAAATTAACTTGTAAATTAACTTGTAAACTTGTAAATCTAACTTTTTTAATTTAATTAACTTGTAAACTAAATAACCTTGTAAACTTGTAAATTAACCTTGTAAACTTGTAAATTAACCTTGTAAACTTGTAAATTAACTTGAAATTAACCTTGTAAACTTGTAAATTAACCTTGTAAATCTAACTTGCTGTAAAGAGCTTTATGCTCATGGCAAATTGGCAAATAAAATATTATTATTATGATTATATCTTGAACATCCTTTATCCGTTCCTTAACTTGGGCAACTGAAAGGATTCTTTCGTTTAGCCAATGAGAGCTCTCCCTTCGAGGATTCCTTAAGGTTCCTCAATAGCCACATTGAAAAAGGAAATCAGGATTCCTTTATTTGAAGGAAGGGGCACACAAAGAAATAACGTCAAGGATGGGATTATCAAGGAAACCTTGAGAAAACGGAATCTCAAGGAACTTTATAAATACGGAACATAGAATTTGAATCTGACGGTTTTAGTAACAAAAGGCATACTTAAAATTTTACGCACCTTATGTGAGGGAAGAAAAGAAGGGGTTTTTCTGTCAAAAACGAGAAAAAAAATCCCAAAATTCATGAAAAATGCTTTTCATTAGATAAAAACCAAGGAAAACTCCCGAAAATCTGGGAAAAACCCTGTAAATAGTGTGTGTCTCCTTAGAAAACTTAGAAAACACCTTATGTGAAAGTGAGGGAAGAAAAGCTGAGGTTTTCCGGTCAAAACGAGAGAAAGAAAACCCCCAAAAATTCATGAAAATGCGTTTTATAGCCAAAAACCAAGGAAACTCCCGAAAATCTGGGAAAAACCCTGTAAAAATAGTGCTTCTCTCTTAGAAAACTTAGAAAAAACCTTATGTGAAAGTGAGGGAAGAAAAGCTGGGGTTTTCCTGTCAAAAAACGAGAAGAAAAATCCCAAAAATTCATGAAAAATGCGTTTCATTAGCCAAAAAAACAAGGAAAACTCCCGAAAATCTGGGAAAACCCTGTAAAAGTGTTTCTCTCTTAAAAACTAGTCCAATAAATATTGATTCATAGTCAAAAAACCGAGAAAAACGTCTAAATTGTAATTTTTTTTTATTAATCATACAACAAAGCTAAATTTCAACGAAATGTAACAAATTTGCAGTTGTAGGGCCAAATTTTGAATTTTTTCATTTGACCTAACAAAATATTTAACGTTTAATTTTTAAAAATAAATTAATGGTGTTCTTAAAATTAATAAAGCCACTATATTCTAATTTTAAAACTTGTTACAGCCAAGTTAGACATAATCTACAAAATATATAAAAAATAATGTAAAATAAGAATTTTTTTACAAAATACAAATTTTTTTCTACATTGTGATGACACATTTTTTAAATTCGTCATGAATTTAAAATTTTGAAGTCCTTTAAATTTAGGACTTCCTTAAAACTGTTCCAATTTTTTTGGAACTTATACAAATTTCAAATATTTTTCAATATCACAGACAAATTCAAAGGGAAAAGAGTATCGAAAGGAGGACAAGAAAAGTCGCTGATGATATTTTCGCTGTTCGACCTCTCATTCCATCGTCGGATCCACGCCTTTCGTCCATCCTTCTTTCCGGAGGATCAACTAAAAAATAAAATTTTTTTTCCCTCCTGATTATTTAAACAAAAATACGAAGAAGTTATAGCTCCAAAAAAATAGCTTCAAAATCGCATTTTTACGTCATAAAACCAAAACTCACAATTACTCTGCTGGGAATAGCTTTAAAAAGCACATTTTTAAAAATATCAGAGTTGGGCATATTTTCTAAATATTATTAATTTTTAATTTTATGAAATTTAAATATTTATATAGGTGTACAAAATGAAACTCGGCTAAATTACAAAATTCAAATTTACCTTGTGGCTGAGTTCATTTGTACACCTAATAAATAAAATTGTAGGAATTTAATTTCTATAAATTTGTACTTATTTTTTTTCTAGGATGCACGATTTTGGAAATAATTTTTTTTAAATAAATTTATCTTGAAAAACAGTGCGTCCTAGAGAAAAAATGAATAGAATAAAAATTAAAGAGAATAAATTTCCAACAGATTTTATTTAGTGCATTTTCAATATCTGTAACGGTTTACGATTTACAAGCCTTTAAAAATTAACCTTCTTAATGGTTATACTTCAAAACCTCTTACACAGAAGGTCAACTTTTGATGGACTTTCACGCCTAAAATGTTCAAAATTTTGAAAAAATGAACTACTAGGTGTACGAAATGAAACTCGGCTAAAATCTACAAATTCAAATTTACTTTGTGGCTGAGTTTCATTTTGTACACTAATAAAAGAAGTAATGTCTGCATTTTTGAAGAAATATAAACTGAGCCCAACTCTGAAAAGTGCCTACCACCTTTTTATTTTGTTAAATAATTAATATAATTAGATTTGTGATTTGCGTCGTTGTGCATAAGAAAAAAACGTTAAAAAAAAAGAAAGGAAAAAATAGCAAGGTACTTTTACACAAATAAATAAAATAAAACAAAATAAACATAAAAATAACATAATATATTTAAATTCTCTTTACAAAACACATTCACATGCCACATTGCTTCAAAACAAAGGTCTTAAAAAATAAATAATATTTACAAAAAAAAGCCATGCGTAAAACAGCAAAAGTACAATTTTGATGAATCGTTGATCAAGTCTCGGGAAATCGCAGGGTAGCTTTGAAATCAAAAAATTAATTATTTACAAAAATAAAATTTTTGTGCTCAAGTGCGTTGAAACGATGTGGTTTAGTGAAAAAATGGATACAAAAAAAAGTAACGATGCACATAATACAAGCTGAGGAACATAAAAAGGTGTAAAGCGGAACCAATCACCGTTCATGCATATAAATAGTTACCAGATATAGAAGGCTGTTGGCCATATTAAAAAACCCGAATTAGTATTTACATATTTACAAAAATTAAGTCTTTTTTTTAGCGATGTACGAGTCTGCTGGACTCACCGCTGTCGGAAACAGTGTCAGCGATTTCTTCATCGTTTTCGGTTCCGGGCCACAGCCTTCTTGTATCTTCGTGGGTCCCCTCACCGGTAAATCCTGATTTCGTTTCGCCGCAGCCGAACCCCATGGCCCAGCGGGACGTGGGAAAGACGGAGACGCGAATCCCCTGAAGAAGATAAATTTTAAAGGAAATTTTATTTTTAAATACCGAAAATGTTCTATCGTTGAATCTATAATATTGTCCTTTTTTGAAAAAATAGGTGTACGTTGGTGTACTGGAGGGCAGCATCAATGTCTCAGGAACTCCTTCCCAATTTGAAACATCTTTTGGATAAGTGCTTTTCACAGGAGGCTTCTGGTTGGGTCAATCTCCAAAAATTTTTACCTAAAAATTTTTTAAAAATAAAAGCTAAAAGATTTGGATAGAACCTTTGAAGAAATAAATTTTCCGTTTCCGCCCCAAACCATGGCGGCGTCGAGGTAGTTGGGAATGCCGGAGAATCCTTCGCTGATCATTTTTTGGATAGTCGCCATCGATTTTTTTGCCGTTGTAGCGCCAATACTGTTTGCCTTTGAAGAATACGTTTTGCCGTTTTTGTAGGTGAAGGCGGCGTTGATGTCGATGTAGGCCTGGCCACGATTGCTTATGAGTCGAGGGTAGCCGTCGGCTATCGCCGTTTTTGTCAGCTTCCAATAATGGCTTCCTGAAATAATATGAAAATTTTAGAGGGAAAGGGGCTTTATTGTTAGCCGATAGACTCTCCTATTATCGATATCCTCGGTACTATAGGTGTACAAAATGAAATCGGCAAAAATCTACAAAATTCAAATTTACCCTTTGGCTGATTTGTACACCTAATAAATAAAAATGTAGGAAATTAATTAATCTATAAATTTGCACTCAATTATTTTTTTCTAGGATGCACCATTTTCGGAAATTTTTTTTTTTTAAATAAATTTATCTTGAAAACAGTGCGTCCTAGGTAAAAATGAATAGATAAAAATTAAAGAGAATTGAATTTCCAAAGTTTTTTAGTGCATTTTTTCAATATCTGTAACGGTTTAAGATTTACAAGCCTTTAAAAATAACCTTCTGAATGTTTATACTTCAATAACCTTCTTACACGGAGAAGGTCAACTTTTGATGGACTTTAACGCCTAAAATGTTCAAAATTTGAAAAAATGAACTATGTACAAAATGAACTCGGCTAAAATCTACAAAATTCAAATTTACCCTGTGGCTGAGTTTTATTTGTACTAATAAAAAAAACTTGTAGGAAATTTAATTCTCTATAAATTTGCACTTAATTATTTTTTTGATGGACTTTAACGCCAAAAGTTCAAAATTTTGAAAAATGACTACAAGGTGTACAAAAATAAACAACCGGCTCCGTGGCTGGTGGGTCAGTCTCTGACTCTCACCACAGGAAGGCCGGGGTTCGATCCCAGGTTGGGTATAGGGATTTTTGGTTGGAAGTAAAATTCCAATTAAAAATATCCCTCTACAAAATCTGTGGATAATTTAGTTAGGCCACTACTCTGGTAGTTGGCCCAAAAGGGCGCCATGGCATTATGGCGAAAGCCCGCCTGGGTCTGATCCCCTCCCCCTTTGTAAAAAGCCCTGCTAATACAATTAAACAAAAAAAAAGAGTAGATTGGACCAATAGTAAGAGTAAGCTCTTGCTCATTGGTCATATCTACTTCTTTTTTTCTAAAAAAAAAAAAAAATGAAACTCGGCTAAAATCTACAAAATTCAAATTTACCCTGTGGCTGAGTTTCATTTTGTACGCCTAATAAAAAAAACTTGTAGGAATTAATTCTTTATAAATTACACTTAATTATTTTTTCTAGGATGCACCATTTTCGGAAAATAATATTTTTTTTTTAAAATTTATCTTGAAAACAGGCGTCCTAGAGAAAAAATGAACAGAATAAAAATTAAAGAGAATTAAATTGCCAATTGATTTATTTAGTGCATTTTTTCAATATCTGTAACGGTTTACGATTTACAAGCCTTTAAAAATTAACCTTCTAAAGGTTATACTTCAATAACCTTCTTACATGGAGAAGGTCAACTTAGATGACTTTAACGCCTAAATGAAGGAACATACGGGAGGGGGAAGTGTGATAGAGGGAAGTTTAAGGAGGGGAATTTCAAGGAGGGGGAAGTTCAAGGAGGGGAAGTCCAAGGATAGGGATGTATCAACGGAGGGGAAGAATAATTTCAAACACTTAGAATTTTTTTTTTTTTTTTTCAAAAATTGTTAGGTAGTTACGGGGGGGGGGGCTGTTTTTAAGTTACCTTTGATACGTAAGTGTCTCCGATGGCGGAGTTAAACATGGTGTCGACATTGACATCGCCGCTGCACAATTCGGGATCTTCCTTGGCGGGCTTCTCTTCCGGTTCCGAGTCCGGTGCCGCAGTCGACGGTTTGTTTCCGCTCGCTGAGCCGGAACTGTCCCGATGTCCTCCACCTCTGGAAGGCTTACCGTACAACGCCTATCAATTAAAAATGTTAGAAACCCATAGGTGCCTTTTACGGGGAATAGTTTTTTATCCTTGCGTTTCGCCTTGAATACCTGAATTGCTTCTACGTCGTCGTCGTGAAGTTCGAAATCCGGCTCGTATCCTCTGTAGAAAGGAGCCATCAACGCGGCCCTCACGTCCGAATGCGATAGACCCAAGGAATGGCCGAATTCGTGGGCGGCGACTTGAAAAAGGTTCGTCCCTCTGTAGGTGTTGACGGTCCATTTTTCGGCGTCGTCGAAATGCGCGTCTCCCCCGTAAACTGGGAAGAATGCGTGTGCGAGAGTCCCGCCGGGGCCGTCAAAAGGGTCGCCGTCTCCATGTTCGCCCTTTTCGAACCTCACTTCTATATGGACGGGACCTAAAAAAAAAAATCCCGGATGACTCAGCCGCACAATTTCATCGGAGCATCTTAAATTGCCTTTGTTGACAGACGCAGATGTTCCGCCAAGGTTAACAGATTAAAATCTCTCCGCCGAGTATTTTATCATGTACCAACAGAAAAAGTTACCTGAATTTTTTTTTGTGAACGTGAGAGGAGTTACGTCGCTCCAAATACTGAATGCCTTCTTTACTTCCAAATCTACATCCGCTTTTGAAAGACCGCTCGGGTACTTTGAGATCTTATAGTAAAGATCTTTCACTCTCCAACGGCTACCTAGAAACACACAATTTATACTTTTTATCAAATATCTAGAAAACTATTAGGTTTAGCGCGATAGGTATTAAGTACAAAATTAATCTACGTTAAATTTAAACAAAAAGTACTCAGCACACAACCTTGCTAAAGTGAACGGTTTCGGAGTTATAAACCGTCAAAAAAAGGCTTTTTTAAACTAAATTTTCAAAACTTTTCAGTGGAATTTTTCTCAAAATGTCGACCAGAAGGATCAAAAAAGGGTTCTTTTATCCTAGAGATTGAAGGGAATTCGATAATCTTTAATTCAAGCCATTTTCGAGATTCTTAGCTTTAGCAACATTTTTTCTAGAGCTCAAAAAGCAACTCGAACTTCCTTTGTTAACCGTTTCAAAGAAAACTGGTTTTTGTCACTTTTTATCATATCTCGAAAACTATAAGGTTTAGCGCGAAAGGCATTAAGTACAAAATTAATCTACGTTACATTTTAAACAAAAATATTTAGCACACAACCTTGCTAAAGTGAACGGTTTCGGAGTTACAAACCGTCAAAAAAAGGCTTTTTTAAACAAAATTTTCAAAACGTTTCACTGGAATTTTTCTCAAAGATGTCAACCCAGAAGGATCAAAATTAAGGAAGTTAAAAGGGTTCTATTATCCTAGAGATTGTAGGGAATTCGATAATCATTAATTCAAGCCATTTTCGTGATTCTTAGCTTAGCAACATTTTTTCTAGAGCTCAAAAAGTAACTCGAAGTTCCTTCGTTAAACGTGTCAAAAGAAAACTGGTTTTCGTCACTTTTTATCGAAAATCTCGAAAACTATGAGGTTTAGCGCGAAAGATATAAAGTACAAAATTAATCTACGTTGAATTTAAAACAAAAAGTATTCAGCACACAACCTTGCTAAAGTGAACGGTTTCAGAGTTACAAGCCGTCAAAAAAAGACTTTTTAAACTAAATTTCCAAAACGTTTATTGGAATTTTTCTCAAAGATGTCGACCCAGAATGATCAAAAAGGGTTCTTTTATCCTAGAGATTGTAGGGAATTCGATAATCTTTAATTCAAGCCATTTTCGAGATTCTTAGCTTAAGCAACATTTTTCTAGAGCTCAAAAAGCAACTCGAAGTTCCTTTGTTAACGTTTCGAAAACTGGTTTTTGTCACTTTTTATCAAATATCTCGAAAACTATGAGGTTTAGCGCGATAGGTATTGAGTACAAAATTAATCTACGTCATATTTTAAACAAAAAGTATTCAGCACATAATCTTGCTGAAGTGAACAGTTTTTGAGTTACGAAGCGTCAAAAAATAATTTTGATGACCTTTCTAATGTGGTTTTTCTCAGGTAATTTTTAAAAACCAACATTTCGGGCAATCTCCTGCAGTATTTTATGAATTCGGACGGACGAAAAAAAAACGCCATGAACAATCGGTTTCGTCATGCAAACTCGTTATATAACGAGTACATTAATTTTTCCAGGATGTTCATAAATTGGTTTACATTTAATTAAAATGATAAAATACAAATCATATTTTTACCAAAAATTTAAAAAAGCAAACAAGTGGTTTTTATCCGTTTTTATCGAATATCTCGACAACTGTGAGGTTCAGCGAAAAAAGTACTAAGTAGAAAATTAATTCCCGGTAAATTTCCTACAAAAAAGCTTCTAAACAAAACTTTGCTAAAGTGAATAGTTTCGGAGATATGAACCGACAAAAACAGGTTTTTTTTTTTTCTAATGAATGGTTCTAAAATGCGGGATTTATCCGTTTTTCTCAAATATCTCTATAAGTATGAGTTTTAGCGCAAAAATTATAGGTGTACAAAATGAAACTCAGCACAGGGTTTTGAATTTTGTAGATTTTAGCCGAGTTTCATTTTGTACACCTAGTAGTTCATTTTTTTCAGAATTTTGAACATTTTAGGCTTTAAAGTCCATCAAAAGTTGACCTTCTCCGTGTAAGAAGGTTATTGAAGTATAACCATTAAGAAGGTTAATTTTAAAGGCTTGTAAATCGTAAACCGTTACAGATATTGAAAAAATGCACTAAATAAAATCTGTTGGAAATTTAATTATCTTTAGTTCTTATTCTATTCATTTTTTCTCTAGGACGCACTGTTTTTAAGATAAATTTATTTTAAAAAAATTATTTTCCGAAAATGGTGCATCCTAGAAAAAAATAAAGTATAAATTTATAGAAAATTAAATTTCCTACAATTTTTATTTATTAGGTGTACAAAATGAAACTCAGCCAAAGGGTAAATTTGAATTTTGTAGATTTTAGCCGAGTTTCATTTTGTACACCTAATAGATCTTAAGGAATTGCAGAATTACGTAAAAAAGTAATGATTTCTAAAGTGATAAACTCGAAAAAATGGCAAAGTCGGTCTAATTGAGTTGCAGATTACAACGCCGAGGATGTTAATTTTTTTCTCTTCTCTTCATCATGTCATTGTCATTACCAAGGACGGAAAGGATCGTTGCCCTCGATCGACGTTTTCAGGCGGATACGAGAAGTTTTTCATTCGCGGGGAGAAAGAAAAAGGATTCGAAAAAAATGGCTTCTTCCACTTCTGTCGTCCTTCATAACCGTGGAATTATCTTTGACATTGAAACTTCGAGTCAAACGTCACAATAGACTCGACAAAACGGATGCAAATCCCAGAACAATAGGTTTTTTTAAATTAATTAAATAATATATTCGATTTAACATTTTTCTGATATTTTTAATTTAAGAAAAAAATTTTCTTCCTTGGGAAAACAAAGGTCCCCCAATATCCGTGAAATCGGCATTTTCAGAATAGAAAAAAAGTTACTTTTTAAAGGAAATCTCCATGGATTAAAAGGTTTTTTTTTATTAAAAGGTTTAAAAGGTATAAAAGGTATTAAAAAAAGGTTTAAAAGGTATAAAAGGTATAAAAAAAGGTATAAAAGGTAAAAAGGTATAAAAGGTATAAAAAGGTATAAAAGGTATAAAAAGGTATAAAAGGTATAAAAAAAGGTATAAAAGGTATAAAAAGGTATAAAAGGTATAAAAGGTATAAAAGGTATAAAAGGTATAAAAGGTATAAAAAAAGGTATAAAAGGTATAAAAGGTATAAAAAAAGGTATAAAGGTATAAAAGGTATATAAAAGGTATAAAAAAGGTATAAAGGTATAAAAGGTATAAAAAGGTATAAAAGGTATAAAAAAAGGTATAAAAGGTTTTAATTTAAGAAAAAATTTTCTTCCTTGGGAAATAAAGGTCCCCCAATATCCGTGAAATCGGGATTTCAGAATAGAAAAAAAGTTACTTTTTAAAGGAAATCTCCATGGATTAAAAGGTTTTTTTTTATTTCGTTTATATGGCAAAAAAATAGAAAACTATGTTTAAAAAAATAAAAAATGATGAGCCTTTGTAAAACGACTCTAATAACGGCTTCCGAAGGTTAATTGTCATCCAGCTGTATAACCACTTTTTTTTTGTCATTAGTCATACAATATTTTTGCGAGGATCAAAGGTTTTTTAAAAGAAAAGTAACGAATTCGCAATTTTTTTTTAGCAAAAAAAAACTATGACTAAGTTTTATCAGTTTTTTCTCAAATATCTCGAAAACTAGGAGGTTTAGCGCAAAAACTATTAAGTACAAAATTAATTTTTATTGAATTTCCAAGAAAAAATGTTTAACTCGTCACATTACTAAAGTCATCCGTTTCGGAGATACGGGCCTTCAAAAAATGACCGTAAATAAGTTTTCATTGACATTTTTGACATCAAAGAACTCAAAAACCACTGTCCTAGCGAGGTAAGAGCTAAGGAAAAATTAATCCTTATGCAATTTCCTATGGAAAATGTCTTATAATTTTTATTCGTAGTACTATTAGTTTAGGAGATATGGCTAATACTGTGTGATTTAAACAAGCTACTCGATTTTCGGGACGTTTGAAGCGCTAAAACGGAAACTATTGGTACTAGGCTCATTTTAAAGGTTGAGAGATTAGGAAACATAAAGCAGCCTCTATCTATACTACTTTGTGTCGAAAGTAAATTTTAAAATCACAATTTTAAGTGTTTCGTACTCGAAAACCGTTCACTTTAGCGATGTTATGTTTTTTCTCTCACACTTTTGACGTTTAGCAATAATTAAAACGCGACATATTGCTAATTTGAACAGGCATCACCTGTCATGCTGGTAGGAATAATACAAATGACTCAGAGGACCTAATTTTTTCTTCTTCTTTTTTTTCTGCCAAACTAAAACTTCCGCTAAATTTTGTTGTGTCGTCAGAGGTTCCGTTATGTCTTTTTCGTCTTTAACCTTGTGAATTTGTTTAGGAAGTACGGTTCATCGGTCCTGGTTTGTTCCGTCTCAGACCGGACGAAACACCAGGCAACCTTGAAAGCGTTTTTATGAAACAAACTAAATAAAAACTTGCATTTCTCTATGTGTACAGTAATAAACACTATTACTAAAAAAAAACGTAAATTAAATACTGTAACCTATACATTATAACCAATCTATAACCTTCTAAAACATCCCTGCCTCCTAGCTATCGAACCTTCTGTTATCAGGGTGCTTGTCAGCTGATATATTAGGTGTACAAAATGAAACTCGGCTAAAATCTACAAAATTTAAATTTACCCTGTGGCTGAGTTTCATTTTGTACACCTAATAAATAAAAATTGTAGGAAATTTAATTCTCTATAAATTTGCACTTAATTATTTTTTCTAGGATGCACCATTTTCGGAAATTAATTTTTTTTTTAAAATAAATTTATCTTGAAAACAGTGCGTCCTAGAGAAAAAATGAATAGAATAAAAATTAAAGAGAATTGAATTTCCAACAGATTTTATTTAGTGCATTTTTTCAATTTCTGTAACGGTTTACGATTTACAAGCCTTTAAAAATTAACCTTCTTAATGGTTATACTTCAATAACCTTACACGGAGAAGGTCAACTTTTGATGGACTTTAACGCCTAAAATGTTCAAAATTTTGAAAAAATGAAACTCGGCTAAAATCTACAAATTTCAAATTTACCCTGTTGCTGAGTTTCATTTTGTACACCTAATAGGTAAATTTTTTTTGTGTCAAAAGTTAAAATTTTCCGCGTTTTGGCCCTTCAACTGCCTTAGGGTAATTTGAGGGAAGGGGTCTATTTCAGAGGTTTAAGAAAATTTTTAAATACCTTGTAAAGCGTATCTTTTGCTCCTTCCGACGGCGTGTCCAACGCGGTCCTTGACGCCACATCTCGGAAGCATCATCGTCGATAATGTCGCGTTATCCAGTTCCCTAAAACATGACGTAATAAAGTATCTTAAAATTGACGGTACATATGAGTTTACGATACCATAACAAAGGGCAAAGCGCATGCGCGAACCCGCGTCTTTTTCAAATATTTATCTTTAAGATTTGCCTAAATTCAAACTAGTTTGATAATACGAGGGTGAT
This sequence comes from Orius insidiosus, assembly GCA_014119065.1. Taxonomy (NCBI): domain Eukaryota; kingdom Metazoa; phylum Arthropoda; class Insecta; order Hemiptera; family Anthocoridae; genus Orius; species Orius insidiosus. The sequence goes on along the minus strand of JACGAQ010001174.1, from coordinate 18,169 downwards.
AATTTTTTTCCTCTCGCAAGAAAAGCTCGTTTGGAGAGGAAAAAAAATTAAATGAGCTCTCCTTGCGAGAGGAAACAAAATTAACGCCCTCGTGTTATCAAACTAGTTTGTATTTAAGCAAATCTCAAAGATGAATTTTTGAAAAAACGCGGGATCTAAAAAAACATGCTCGCGCATGCGCGTTGTTATGGTATCGTACATGTACCAACTTCATTCAATTGGAATGTTAAGTTTCTTTCTTATTATTCGCAAAAATGCCTTTTTTTGTTTCTAAAAAAAAACGCAGATCGAAATTACGTAGAAATTCTTTTCTCTTCACCTGCAGCACTTGCGCTTTAATGGGTAATTAAGTTAATTGTAGTCCTTCAAGTGGATTTTCAACGACAAAAAAAAAGTCTTAAAAATAAAATGTTTTCAAGGAAAAAAAGTTATACCTGTAACGTCGAGGCCGGCGAAGGCCTGAAACTCCCGAACGGCGTTCGTGAGCGTCTCCTCGTCCATGATGTGCTCGGAATTTGGATTTTTAATCGCTGGAGGGAGGTAGCCATATTGCGATAAATAAACCTGAAAAAAGGACAAATTAGAGCCTTAAGTAATGACCCGTTTAATGACGACATTTGCATAAATGATAAAACAGGCTTGTGGGAGTGGCTTAAACCATTCTAGGGCCTTCTATTGGCTTGTGGAGTGGCTTAATCCATTCTAGGGCCTCCTATTGGCTTGTGGGAGTGGCTTAATCCATTCTAGGGCCTTCTATTGGCTTGTGGGAGTGGCTTAATCCATTCTAGGGCCTCCTATTGGCTTGTGGGAGTGGCTTAAACCATTCTAGGGCCATCTATTGGATTGTGGGAGTGGCTTAAATCATTCTAGGGCCTTCTATTGGCTTGTGGAGTGGCTTAATCCATTCTAGGGCCTTCTATTGGCTTGTGGGAGTGGCTTAATCCATTCTAGGGCCTCCTATTGGCTTGTGGGAGTGGCTTAAACCATTCTAGGGCCATCTATTGGATTGTGGGAGTGGCTTAAATCATTCTAGGGCCTTCTATTGGCTTGTGGGAGTGGCTTAATCCATTCTAGGGCCTCCTATTGGCTTGTGGGAGTGGCTTAAACCATTCTAGGGCCTTCTATTGGATTGTGGGAGTGGCTTAAATCATTCTAGGGCCTTCTATTGGCTTGTGGGAGTGGCTTAAACCATTCTAGGGCCTTCTATCGGCTTGTGGGAGTGGCTTAAACCATTCTAGGGCCTTCTATTGGCTTGTGGGAGTGGCTTAAACCATTCTAGGGCCTTCTATCGACTTGTGGGAGTGGCTTAAACCATTCTAGGGCCATCTATTGGATTGTGGGAGTGGCTTAATCCATTCTAGGGCCTTCTTTTGGCTTGTGGGAGTGGCTTAATCCATTCTAGAGCTTTCTATTGGCTTTATTGGACAAATTAGAGCCTTAAGTAATGACCCTTTTAATGACGTCATTTGCATAAAACAGAAATTGATAGTCGCGTGTTCTACGTTAATCGGACGATTATTTAATTCCCCCTTCATTCAACCACCCTCGCTTTTTTTTTCCTAAAAAATATCCTCAAACTTTTTATCGTTTTTATGGCCGATGGCTTATCCATTTAAGATAAAGGCTCTTCGCGAAATATTTCGTCCGCCCTATAATACTTAGATGTCATTCATAAAATTCATAAAATCTGAAGAATTTTTAATTTATTTTGCACTATTCATTTTTGGCGAGAAGAATTCAGGACGCTTTAATAAAAGCTACCATTATACAGAGTGTTCCATAACATCTAAGTTTTGTAAAATAGGGTCAGACCTTCCAATTTATGGGAAACTTGGTTTTTGGGTTATTTTCTCAAATATCACGAAAACTATGAGGTTCAGCGAAAACAATATTAAGTACAAAAATATTCTGAATAAAATTGACTACAATAAATATTTAGCATAAAACCTTGCTAAAGTGAAGTGTTTAGGAGTTATGGTCAAAAAAGATTTAAGTTGACATTTTTTCACCAAATAAATCAAAACCACTAATCCTAGCGAGATAAAGAATAAGTACAAAATTAATTGCTATACAATTTCCCATAGAAAATGTCTTATAAAGTTTTTGTTAGAACAAATTGGACCAAAAGTTTTTGCAAAAATGTCAATTTTTACGTACAAAAGAAATTAAAAAAGACCTTTTAACTCCGAAACCGTTCACTTTAGTAAGGTTTATCCTTAACATTTTTGTTAGAAATTAAATTTTGATTATTTTTGTACTTCATACGTTTTGCGCTTAATCTCATGGTTTTCGAGATATTTTATAAAATCCGCTTTTTGGCACCATTTCTGCCAAACCAAAGCCTTTTTTTAAAGAAAACTCTGAAACCGTTCACTTTACCGAGGTTGTGTACTGAGTACTTTTTGTTGTGAATTTCATGTTGATTATTTTTGTACTTATTAATATTTACGCTAAGACTAATAGTTTTTGAGATATTTGAGAAAAACTCTATAAACTTCCTTTTGGCACACTTCTTCCCTTGTGAACTTTGCTTTTTGCCTTATTGCATCTTGAATAAAATATATTTTTGTCGAGTTTATTGCCCTCAGAGTCAAATATCCTTTCAATATCAAAACTCATTTTATCAAAAGCGATAAACCTTAAACGCTAAGACAGAAAAATTGGGAAGACCAGGGTCAGATGACATCTAAATAAAAGGAAATTCCATCTTTTATTCATTTTTTTTTTTCAAAAAATTTTTGTCTGAAATTGAAATCGGGCCTTTGCGTGCCAAGGAAGTTTACATTCGATAGGATTTATCAGTTCGAACAATAAACATTATTTATGTTAGAGAATGGTCGATGAAACATTTTTAGAAGGAAAAAAAATTAGATGTTGAGAAATATTAGGTGAGATCCTCCTGTACATATTATTTTAGATTAGATAGCAAACGGACATTCCCACTCTAAAGATAAGTTTCGTCATCAAATCGTCACGAAAAAAAAAATTATTAACTTTTTAAAATTATTATTAAATGATTTATTATTTATACTTTACAAGGACGTTATAAATTACTGGTTTGAAGAGCTTCCAGCGAAAACTTCCCTAAAGAGAAGAATCTATATAGGAGGGGGAAGTATAACGGAGGGGAAGTAAAACGTAGGGAGAAGTTATGGGAGGGGAAGTATAACGGAGTGGGGAATATATGGGAGGGGGAAGTATAAGTGAGGGGAAGTATATGGGAGGGGAAGTTTACGTGACTGGTAGTATAACAGAGGGTGAAGTATAACGGAGAGGGAAGTATAAGGGAATGAAAGTATAACGGAAAGGGATGTATTAGGGAGGGAAAGTATAAAGGACCATATTCCAAGTTTGTTTTTTCGAAATATTTTATAAGTTTATTTTTGAAAAATTGTTCGAGTTTTGTTTTTTTTCCCAAAAATTTTTCAAATTTTTTTCCGAAAAATTTTCAGTTTTTTTTCTTTTTCTTTTTTTTCGAAAAAATTTTTAAGTTTTTTTTTTGAAAAATTTTCCGGGTTTTTTTTTTTGAAAAATTTTTTAAGTTCTTTTTTTCGAAAACTTTTTAAGTGCCAAGGTAGAAATAATGGGCTCTTTGGCCTAGGGATGTGCCTCTCGTATGGGTAAAAGTATAAAATTTCTCCTACTAAAAAATGATAATTAAAAGTGGCAATTTTTTTACACCAAAAATTCTTAAAAAATATAAGGAGTAATTGGTGAAAATTTGGTGAAAATCGGATTAACGGTTCGGCCGCAGCGAATTTTTTAAAATTTCAAACAGACATATCTCCGCCATTTTTTCGAAATTCAAAAATCGCCCTCGTTAAATTCTTCTTCACCGGCTAAAGAAATTATCTATATTATAAAGAAATATCTACGAAAGTAATAATTGATAAGAAAACTGCCTTTTATTGGTCGACGGGAGTGGCTAAACCAGTTTAGGGCGTCCTATTGGCTTGTGGGAGTGGCTTAAAACATTCTAGGGACTTCTATTGGCTTTTGAAAGTGGCTTAAAACCATTCTGGAGCCTTCTATTGGACTGTCGAAGGGCTTAAACCATTCTAGTGCTTTCTATTGGCTTATGGGAGTGGCTTAAGGCGGATCAGACCACAAAATTCAACCAAGTGTTAGACAGAGATGGAAGATGCCTAAAATTACTTTCCAATATTTGAGCACTAAAAATCGTCGGAAAATTTTTTACAAAAGCTCGTTCTCCTTATTTTGGAAATGCCCATCCGGTCTTGGGAGCAGTTTTTCCGAAAAAGTTTCCTTCGGAAAATAGAAATTTTATTTTTCGACTAAAACATTTTTTCAAAAAAAACCGTCAGCCATATTGTAGGGTTTGACGAGCTGTTTCCAAAAATATTTTATATAACAAAATCCGATGAATAGTTTCGTCGTAATCCTTCTAGAAAGATTCGGCGGACAATGCCGGGAGGAGTAAAAGAAACGGAGGGCGCTATCCCCCCATTCGAGGTCAGAGAACAATTAATCCTCTCAAGGCCACGCACTTTCCAATATTCTTGAGACTTACATATTTTCGTATTTGGTTCGGACTTTTTTTACACAATACATTTTTTTGTTGAACGAAGATTGTGAAAACGCAATTTTTCCTTCATATTGTATAAAACAATTAAAAAATAAAGTCGAATAGAATTAAAACCACCGACCAGTAGTATGTATCTACAGTAGTCGCCGCTAATGTGATCACGGTTAATGTTATCACCCGGATAGTGTGATCAAAATGGCCTGGAACGGGACCAATCTTTTCTTTTGCATTTATAATTTTTCCGTTTATTGTGATCAAAAATTCGCTTTATGTGATCACTAAATCTCGAAAAGAAAAAAAAAATTAAATAAAAAGGTTGAGAAAGAGTAATCATGTCAAAGAAAAATTAAGTGAAAACATAAGCGAAAAAAATAATTACGAGGGGGTATTTAAATGTATGACAGGTGATGATTTATTTTCGATCGTTTCAAAATGTAAACAAACCCCCTTCAAAAATTTGATTCAATTGATAAATAATTGATTTTCTAAGCTTCTTATTTCTTCTAATTTTTTTGTTTTGTTTTTATTTTTTGAAAACGAATGCTAAAAAGCCTAAAGATCATCAATCTTCCGGAGAATTGGAGATCCTTAAAAGTACATGTTTATCCCTATCCTCGCCATCTACGCTTATTAATTATTATTATCAGATTGTTTTCTTTTCTAACTTTTGTTCACTTATCTCTCTTGGAAAATTTCGAAAAAAAAGTAATAACTTGGAAAATTTTCGGAAAAAAAAGCGCAAAAAAAAAAAAAAAAAAAAAAAAAAAAAAAAAAAAAAAAAAAAAAAAAAAAAAAAAAACTTAAAAAAGTTCATAAGAAAAACTCGGAAATTTTTTTAACAAAACAACTTAAAATTTTTTTGCATTTTGGTCAAGAAGGTAAATCAAAAACGTGAAAAAGTGTTGGCAAAAAGAGACGATGTTTCCGTATTTTTTAAAAACAAAAAGTAATAAGATAGAAAAAATAGTTGAGTCATCAAAACAATGAAGCGAGGGAACACTAAAAAATCAAAACAAAACATTGTAGCGCCCTCCGTTTTTTCTCCTCCCGGCATTTTCCGCCGAATCTTTCTAGAAGGATTACGACGAAACTATTCATCGGATTTTCTTATATAAAAATTTTTGGAAACAACTCGTCAAGCCCTACAATATGGCTGACGGTTTTTTTTTGAAAAAATGTTTTAGTCGAAAAATAAAATTTCTATTTTCCGAAGGAAAACTTTTCGGAAAAACTGCTCCCAAGACCGGATGGGCATTCCAAAATAAGGAGAACGAGCTTTTGTAAAAAATTTTCCGACGATTTTTAGTGCTCAAATATTGGAAAGTAATTTAGGGCGAAAGTGCTGCGATCTCTTGTTTAGAAACAAAATCGGGCGGTATGATCCGCCTTAAGGAAGTTAATATATAAAAAATTAATAAAAAAAATAAAATATTTACGCTAGCCTTGATTATTGGTATTTTTATTTTTAACCTTCCCACTTCTGATAGGGGGAAATTAATTTTTGGATAAGCTACACAATAATTATTTTTAAAAACGCTTCGTTTTTCTTTTCCCACAATCTCTCCGTAGGTATTTGAGCCCGCTTGTGCAATAATTTTTTTTTACGACAAACAATAACTCTAATGTTGGATTTTAATGCTAATAAATGATAATAAAGTTTGTTGTTTGATAAACAATCGGCGTTATCTCTTTCACTCTCTATGCCTTATCAAAAAGAACAATTATAAATAAAAAAAAAAAAATTTTAAACATTTTATCTTTGGCCACATCGTATAAAACACATTTCTTTTTGAGAATCCTTGAAAATGTGATAAGAAAAAAAATTGTTTATTTGTATTTTCTCTATCACGCGATTAAGTTGCTTTTAGAATCAAGTTGTTGGCCCAGTTTAAGTTAGTAAAAGCGGCAATTGGAAGGCAAAAAGGCGACACTTGTCCAGATGTGACGTTCGCCGAGTCGCGGCCCGACAGAAAGGCCTATTCACACACAAACAAGAGCGATATAGTCGAAAGATATCCCAAGAGAAGAGAGAGAGAAACCAAGTGATAAAACAAAGGTAAGCCGTAGAGTACGCAAATTGGCGGTGCCTCCTATGGCTATCTATATACCCGATCGCCGATACCAAGAATAAATTACCAGAGGTACAATGGCCTCACCAGTGGGATTAACTGATTTCAAAGACAATGTGCCCTGATCTGGGATTCAGCTACTGTAGGCTCTCTCTCTGAGTATAGCGACAACGCTCTTTTATACACTAAAGGCCAATTTGATTGTAACAAGGCAGTTTGTTTATTGCGCAGTGCGCTCCTCTTCAACAACCCCAATAAAATTTCGCTTTCAAGCTTCCTCTACTCAAAAAACCATATTTTTTAAGAATAAAAGAACCCTAATGCAAATTTACAACTAAAAAACAACCTATTCAGATGATAAAATCGATTTGTAGTTCCAAATACAAACGCGGGTTGTTCAAAGGGTTTTTGTATTCCTTGTCTGGCATATGTAAATCCGCATGCCTTCTTCTGTAACAAGATCGACTCACACGCATGATATTCACCGGATACATATTATAATTTAAAATTACATCTTTTTCTCTTTTTAAGAAAACTCTACCCCTCCTCTGCATTCGCTTCGTAATCATTTTCTCTCTTTTACTTTTTTTTTCCTTCCCAAAGTTAATTATGTAAAACAAAGAAGTGAATTAACCGACTATGAATGATATCTATCATAGGATCTTATCCAATTTAATAATCTTTGCGGAAAAAAACGACTTAAGAAAAAAAAACGCGAGGATCGATTTTTTAAAAATAATTCTCCTTATTGGTAAGGTTCATTTTATTTCAAAATATACTTTGTAATTTTTTATGAAATGATTCGAAAGTGGTTGTAATAAATTATTTATTGATTGTACATTTTAAATTTCGGCGCCACCTTCTGAAACGCTCTGACGTCACTGGAGTCCTTCACTGCGTCTATCCCTTCACACATCAACTCATTTTTTGATAGAAAAGTCTATTATTTCAAGCGTAGATTAATATTCTGTACACAGTTTTTCTGATCTTTCCAATCGGAAAGATTCATATCCAAAAAGAGAGACCATTGGGAGATTAGTCAGTGAAGTTGATATCTTGAATCTTCCCTTCCCAATATTAAAGTTAGCTTTGAAGTTTTACTCCGAAACGCGATTAAATCTCCGAGGAAATTCCGATACGAATCTCAAATCCGGGAGGGGAACCCGAATTAGAAATCGAAGCTTCGATATTGACTGAAATATATATCGAAACCCGAAATCGGCTTTAGAAGTTCAATACAATCAGCAAGGCGGGATGTCCGTTTAATAAATAATGTAACAACCGACTCCCTCGAGATAAGAACCTAAACCTCAGACTTACCGAATCTGATTTTCCTTTTGTTTCCAGTTCAAGTTAAGTCTTTTATTTATATCAGACGTATTTTCTTTAAATAAAATTGGATAGAAAAAAAAAACTTTTCTATCGATCATTTTGATTTATAGATCACCCACAAATCGTTTTTTTATCTCTAAAAAAATTGTTCGATTAGGTTACCAAATATTTAATAAATAGAAGGCAGTAGTTTTCCAAAAGATAGGGTTGATGGGACATCGCTGATAAATAATAAAAAAACGTGATTCGATTAAAAATATGAATTTAAATTTTGTTCTTTTAACAATATTGATTTTTAAACGGCTTTTTTTTAAATAATCGGAGAAATCGCTTGAGTGGATCTTAGCCCACAAAGGCCCCCCTCTGAAAATTGACAAGGTGATTTAGCATCACTCCAAAAAGCAAGAGAATCAGATAAAACACGTAATTATTTTTATCCTGGATACCCCATCTTCCCCATAAATAATCTACCATGAGGCGATAAGATCTATAATCCCCGAGGAGCAAACTTTTATAAGACTTTTGAAAAAAAAAACCTTTCATCCCTTCCTCTGCTGTTAAGATTAAAAGTTACAAAATGTGAGTACGACAAAAATGAGAAACCACATTTTTTGAAGTGGATTTGATCCTAGAATAATAGAAACTAGACAGTTCCAGACGTTCTCTATGGGAAAAACGTTTGACGAAAATAGCGTTATCTTGACTTAAGTTTAGCGAGGGGAGGCTTCCTTCTCGGCGATAAATGTTACGAAGGAGAACACATTCTGATACCGCTTGACAGCCAATAGAAATTCCTTATCTGACACTTGTATCTAGCCATCATCTCACCGACCATCTTCGTATGTAACTCTGGACACTACATGTCCCGATAAACATGAGAAACCGCAGATATTTTAAAATCGGGTTCCGGTTCTGGGGTGGAAGAGACGGGAGAAAAAAAATTCGGGTGCACGTAGGCGTGTGCTCTAGGTGTGGCTGAACGGGGACATCCACATAAATCTGGTTAATTAAGTGGTAGTGGAGATGTGAATTGGACCATGTTAGATTGGCTCCTGTATCTCCTCGGAGGATCTGGACAACTGTCACACCCCTCCCTCTCTCTCATTAACGAATTACCAGAACTCGTCCTTCCTTGCCGTCTCAATAGTTCCCTTCCCGAGGCGCTTCTTCCTCAGGCGAAACGAACGCGACACGTTCAACCTAACCACCATAACATTAATCTTTCCCTCGTTGTTTACATCCCAAACAGAAGAGCTTTGATCCTTTTTTAAGCTTCTCACTCGCTGCATCCTTTTTGGACCAATCCGATGGAGGTACCGGATTGTTTGTTGTGGTAAAATTTTATTACATGTTTAATCGTGGTCTGATTAGTTACTTGAAAAGGCGCTGGCTAAAATTAAAAGGAAACTTTTTGCAAATTTCAAGTCAAGGGTGCACTAGGAGAGGCTGTAGCTCTAGCATTAGAAGAAGAAGAAGAAGAACACGCCAAAGGCGAAAAACCGGTTTTAGAGTTGTATATCTAGGCATCCTGTATACCGATCGACTTGAAATTTTTAGAATTTCTCATATTGAATCAGAGAAGACCTGTATAAATTTGAAGTCAATCGGTACACAGGGTGCTGAGATCCAGGTACTTGGTACCGTTCGTACTTTTTGCTATTTCGATCGGGTTTTGCTTGGCGAGAGAACTACCGCGTTCCTACGTTTTATGCTGACGATGAGACAATTTTTTCTCCTCGAATTTGGGCTGGTGATCGCGGATGGCGATAGAGGACGGCAATTGGAGTACATTTTTTTTTAATCCAACCTTTCTGACCCTTTTTTCTGGTCCAAAGTGGTTGCCATAGCTAAATGCTAGTCCAAAGTGGTTATAAATATTGGTCTTAAGTGGCTCTCTTTTTGAAAAATTGGTCCAAAGTGGATTTCACCATTTTAGAAATGAAGTATAATGTTTTGGATTGAAATTCAATTTCGGTTCTGCATAAGGTGGTTTGGCATAGATAACGTAAACGAACATTTGGGACGATACGTAAATTTAAATAAAATGTTGAATTAAAATTTAATACTTTTTTCCGGTGTTTAGAAAGGTGTCAGTCAAGGATCCGGTGAGATAGCTCGGAGTTAATTGGGACAGATTTATTCTTCTGCCGCCTGAAATGCAAATCGACAACTATCTCCCGAGATTAACGTACGGCTCGTTAAGTTTCCTTCGGCTCCGATATTAATGGCACTCAGGCCAAAGGGGTAGATAAGATTGCACCTAAAAGCAACCGGAGGATTTTTACGTAATTCATCGCATTTGGTAATGTCCTCGCGCTGCTCCGACCTATGGACACATGTTTCCTTTTCAAATAAAAAAAAACTTCTTTTTTATCTTTTTTCATTTTAAAACTCGCTTTTTTATCACGACTTTTATCACTTCAAACTTAAGTAATGTCAATAAATTTTCAAATTACGAGTCCATAGACACATAAATAGTTTTATTTATCATTTCGCATGTTTTTTTGGTTTTGTCACTGAAATAATTTTTTTAAATAAGTTTAAACAGGTTTTATTATCAGTTAAAGTCTGCCTTTTTTAAGGTCCCCACCCCACTTCTTTGTATTTCATTAGGCGAGACTGGAAAACAAATCGCCCCTCCGAGACTTTTAAAGCGTAGGCCATTATCCGCCCTATCTTTCTGATAGAGTTAGATAAAAGTCTGAGCCTGTAATGAAGGTGGATGGAAAAAAAATCTGGAAAAAACCCTGGTGACGTTTTAATCGATACGTTGGGAAGAAAACCGATGTGTTTTTTCCTCATTTTGTGCCTACAATGTGTTGATTCATTAGCCTTTCTTCCCCCACGAATCCCAGAAGCACTAAATCTCTTTACTTGTTGCTTGGAAATAACTAATTTCGGACGATTCTATAACTTCGTTTTTTAAGATGTTCTAAAATGTTTAAAAACCTTTTATGAAATCTTGATGATAGAATTATTTTTATTGTGAGAAGCGTGTTCATTAGAGGAAATCTGTGGCGAGATAGCGTCCGATATTCCATTGTAATGAACTCAAATAAACACGTGGGGGCTTCGATTCTGATACTTGGGGGAGAAAGAAGGCCTTCTACACTTCTTCGTCTCTCCCCTTCCACGCCGATAAATGAAGAGATACCTGGGGCGGAGAGGACATCGTGAGGAGATTTGAATCATCTACTAACCAGTTGGGAATGTTAATTTAGTCGACGGTGTTTCTACTTGTTATCAAGATATCCTCAGAGTCCGCTTCCATTAGACTCCTCTTAACCCCTTGATTTCCCCAAACCCTTCTCACCTTTAGAAAAAAAACAACGAAAATCCATTCATAGAGATTATATAAAAAAATCATTTCACATATTTTATTCTCAAACCTCGTTCCAAAATTATCAACTTTTGGGACAAAAAATAATGATAAGATTGCATATTTTTAAATAAATTTAACTAAAAACAAGATAATTCTAATATAAAAGCACTATAGATTGAAAGTTTGCTTGTAGATTTTAAGGTAGGTTTCTTTTCTCAGAACTCTATTAGGTTGTTGATTGCTTTTCTTGGAAATCCGTTTTCTTTGATCTGATCTGAGAGTGGCAAATTGATGTACATTTTGGAACAGCTGGGTGCCATAGTTTTGATGTGGTCATGAAATGGAGCATTGGTGGCACTGTCCTAGGATCTTTATCCAATTTTTCTTTTTAACTTCCTTAAAAAAGTTATTGTGATACCCTCTATTTTCGGTTTTTGGGAAGGGTCTTCCAGACCCCGGAGGTCAAATCGAATATTGTTCTTTACCGATCTCAACTTGTCTATGGTTCCGGCCGGCCGTAGCATTTTTTCCGGTACACTTTAGCCACTGTTTTCACAATTTTCACACAATTTTCTTTAGTCGGTGAACAAGAATGTAACGAGGGCGATTTTTGAATTTCGAAAAATTGTCTGTTTGAAATTTTAAAACTGCGCTGCGGCCGAACCGTTCGTCCGATTTTCACCAAATTTTCACCAATTACTCCTTATATTTTTTACGAATTTTTGTATAAAAAAATTTTTTTTTTTTTAGTAGCGAGAAATTTGACTTCCACCTCTTTGCGAGAGGCTCCCTTGGGCAGAAAGCCCAGTATTTCTACCTTGATACGTGAAAAAAAAAAAAAAAAAAAAAAAAAAACTTCAAATTTTTCAGAAAAAAGAAAAAATCGAAAAAACTTAGAAATTTTTGACGAAAAACAAAAAAAATTTTGGAAATTTGTTGAAAAAAGAATTTGTCTAAATGCTTGAAATTATCCTTCCCCTCCTTTTGTACTTCCCCATCCTTATACTTTCCCCACCTTGAACTTTCCCTCCTTTATACGTCCCCTCCCTAAACTTCTCCTCCGTTATACTCCCCCTCCTATATGTTCCTTCTCTTTAAGGAAGTTTTCGTTAAAAGCTAACCTCTGTTAGTGATTAAATAGCTACAAAGGCTTCTAGGTCGTACCGTGCAAAATATAATTCTTAAGTTACATTTTTCCTTGGCTTGTTACAAAATGATAAATGCACTGTTTAGACAAGGTTCGAGCTGAGTTACAACGAGTTTCGCACCTCGTAATTCAAGGGGTGAAATAACAATTAATAATGAGGCCGTTCATACGATACAGGTTGTCAAGTTCAAGAAAGGCGACTATTTTTTATCTGAGATCACCTTTCCTCGTTGGTAAATAAGAGAAAATCTCATCAACTTCCTCTCTCTCATTCCACCGTTCATGTCTCCCTACTTGAAATTTCGTCCTTTACTCACCAAATTTCACAACTGTCTCTCTTTTCGGTCACATACGATTTTTTACGTAATATTTTATTAGATCTTTATCTTATATGGGACAACTGTTATAAGGCTAGCAACTTTTTAAAATCCGATTACGTTAAAAACTGGAAACAAATTATTTTTTTAAATATTTTTTTTCTGATGCAAGGCCACTGATAGTGGATTCCCCATTAGAAAATCGGGTTATTCATAATGAATCATTTATACTTTTTAGTCATACGTGATTCGAACCATCTCCTATACTGATTGTGAGTCAGAAACACGTAGCACAACTCCTTTCCTGGAACTGTTACAATAATGATAAGGATCGGTTCTTTTGAATAGTTTTTCTTAGTTTCCTTTACATTTTTTGAGAATGTTAAGAATTCATGAACATTTTTTTGATCTCAATCAGAAGTGGGCTAAGATTCCGGCCTGAAATAGACAAAACTTATGAAAATTGGTAGACCCTGTGAATACTTAATTATGAGGTTTTCTTAAAAACCTAATAAAATTGCTATCTCGTTTACTCGCTATCTTTAGTTTTTGCTTTATCTGTGAAATTTTATAGTAAAATATAAAATTTATTGAACAATAAGAGAACCCATTATACTGTATGACTAATAAAGGCTTTTAAGGATTTCTTTTTATAAAAATCCACGGATTTTTAAACTGTAAAAAAATTTAGATGAGAGGGGAAAAAAAGAGGTGGAAGCGCTACAAGGTTTTCACTTTAAGGCGTTATCTTTTTCAATCATCGCCGGCTTAAAGGCAAGTTCAATTCCACTGGACAAAATTAAAGCGGTGCCCCTGGGTTATCAAAATTGAAATATTAACATCTAGTTATAGTCGAAGAGGGGTCATGTTTTAATGGGAAGGCCCTATCAATGTTTGTTCATGTACTTTATAATTCGAGATTCTATCTTCTCGTCGGCGGATTATCTGACAAATTTAGAATCACAATCATCCGCTAATCTATATTCAATTATCTAATAATGTGTTCCCTGGGACCTCAGCTCATTAATAAAATTCTGTTTAAACAATCGCCCCTATCTGACGCCTAAACTCCCTTCCAGTTGAAATTTTAATAATAATTGAATTGTCGATAGAAACAAAAGGGGCCAAAAATATTATTTTTATTCGGAAAGGAGATAGAATCGAGAGTCGATTTATCATGGCGACTCCCGCCCCTCGGTGAAAGGACAAAGTTAACAAATTAACATTATTTATGCCGGACATTAAACACGCAACCCCCGTTTATCTCTACCGTAATGAGATGTATGCATCGAGTTTGACTGATGCTTCGTTCTAAATACGTTTCTAACTTCTAAAAAAATATTAACACTTAAGATTGGCAATCCCATGCTCTATGGACCAATGGACCAAATCGATGGACACCCTGCATATAAAGGCAAAAGGATGGGATAAGTAAAACTCAGTTTTGATCAATCTGAAAGTCTGCTGTGATAGCTAAGAGGCGTTTTAAAACGCCTCCTCTCGTACTCGCTTCGGCGGTACATATACTAAAATTGGAACGATACAGAGAAGATTAGCATGGCCCCTGCGCAAGGATGACACGCAAAATCGTGAAGCGTTCCACATTTTTTTGTCCGGAGTTACATCTTTTATTGTTCATCTATTAAAAATACAATGTTCTTTGGCTGACATAAAAAAAAAAAATTTTCGATCTTCACTGTGGTGGCAGCCGGTCACGCACTGCGCGCCCCGAGTTCGATCCCAGCCACCCCAATTTTTTTTTTCTCTCTCTTTCTTTTATTGTTGTTTATATTTTTATTTAGATGATTTTAGCGTATTAATCTAAATAAACAATTAATTTTTTTAACAATTAATTTTGAAGGTTTTTTTTTAACTTTCTGAAAGAAGTTATTGCTTTAGTCTCCACGTCGGATTTTTGGGGAAGGGTCTTCCAGACCCCGTGGGGTCAATTCGATTATGGATCTGTGATTCCGGCCGGCCGGCCGTAGAACTTTTTCCGGAACACTTATGGCCACACTTTTCTACCGATTTTTACCGAATTTTCTTCAGGGCGATTTTTGAATTTCGAAAAAGAATGGCGGAGATATGTCTGTTTTAAAAAATTCGCTGCGCCTGATCAGTTGATCCGATTTTTACCAAAATTTCACCAAGCACTCTTTGTTTTTAAATGGCTTTGAAAAAACAGGTCAAGTCCATGAACATACCTTCGTCCAAAAATTTTTTTGGTTTTTTTAAGAGATAATAAAATTGTTTGATATATTGAAGGTGAGAGCGGTGTTTGTGAAGCGCGTTTAGAAATTATTAAAACGGAAATGCAGGTGACCTACTGCAGCTTTGAGAAGTACTTCACGATTGCCTTTTATCTGATCGTTAGCATGATGGTAACGCCGCTCACAAATACTCAAACACCTCTTAAACAGCTTAACATTATCAATTAATTAATTTAATGGCGAAAGTGTGTTTTCAAAAGATTATTTTCACGTTTTGAATTTCTTTTTTTCTTCTGCCGCCATAGAATGAAAACGATCAATAGCCTAGATATTGGTTTCGATAAGATAAAAGATCTGGACAAGTTTTTTTTCTCTCTCTCTCTTCTTTTTTTCCTCCAGTTTTCTTGTTAAATTATGAATTAAATATACCCCTTTTCTGGCCGAGATTCCAAGAAGGGAGTGGGAAAAAAAGGAAGTCGGAAAGGGTCGGATGGTGCCAAGCCATGATTTCATACGTCCCCTCTGATAGGGTTGCCTTATCGAACACGCCAAAGCTCCCCCGCCGCCCTTTAACCATCCTCACCCCCAACATATCCCTCAGGATATGTATCTCGATATGCAAATATTCATATAAACAACCCTAACCACAGCCAATGCACTTGGCAGAATTCCCCACCATCAGGCCAAACAAGATAAAACAATTGTGTCACATACACCCCAATACTCGTTTCCCACATAATTTTAGCTTTCCTATTTTCTCTGTCACTCATAAACCTAATTTAACCACTGACAGTTGAATTGACAAAGGGAATCGATCATTATTGACCGAGATGGTGAGGATCCGGGAGAAAAACTAAAAAAGAACTACTTAGCAAAATCCTTCATAATCTCAATCATACAGTCAATCTTCACCGTCCTCTTCAGCCTAGCTAAACAAAAAAAAAACTTATTAAGACATTTTTAAAAAATTCTTTCCATTCCGAAATCCATTTCCGAGAAATCTATCGTGATTTCGGGCGGCCTGAAAGGCGCTTTTCAATGGAGGGAAAAATTGGTCCCTTTGATCCGCTGCGAAATAATCGAATTTAAGAGCGCGATAAGATTTATAACAAAAAAAAACGCCATTTTCTTAAGAATCTCTATATCAGATACAGGCGTTGATAGGATTCCTGGAATGACGGCGGCAGTTTTAGAAGAGAAACTTCTTTTCTGTTATTAAAAAACACGCCAAAAGGGCACGTAGACGCTTTTGTTTTTTTTCTAAACTTATAAAAAATGTCAAAAAAACGGTACTCTTTTTTTCAAAACCTTCTCATGTTTCTTTTCAAGTACGAAATAAGGCCATAATACGAATCCAATAGATAATCCCAATCTGTCAGAATACAAAAGGAGGAAAGAACTCTTCAAGAAAACCCCTGAATTGGCAGCTGCTTTTTTTTATTTAAAAAAAGGTTATTCGATAGGATCTAATTTTTTTTTTACCTCTTACCTTAACATGTTGGCTTTTGTATTGAAGGTAAGGATTTTTTTGTCTTTATAAAAATTGTCGTTTATGATAGGTTTCTTTAAAAAGTTTCAAGATAAAGCTTTTTAAGGAGAAACGAAATAATCAAAAGATAAGCATACTTTTACATAGGTGCACCTCCTTTGTTCACTACCTGGATTTAAAAAAAAAATAAAGATAGCCGTTAAATCTAAAGCGGAAATGATAATACGCTGACTCCATAATTTTTTTAACCTAGTGATAATTTTGCAAGATATGACTGAAGAAGTTTAAGCTCCAGAAAAATTTAGTTTTAGTCCTCTTTTCGGGAAGCTACGTTTAACCTTTTTATACACGTCGTGACTCGTATACCGCCAACACGAAGTCCCCGCAAACACCACACATTCGAATCGTTCAGAACAAAAAACATAATAATAGTTAGAAACACATTAATATTTATGTCGAAGTTGCATGTGTCACGTAGCGTGCAACATTTTTTATCTTGGCCCACGAATGATTATTTTCAATGGAGCACTTAAGAATTAGTTAAGATTTTAAAATATTTCCTCTCTTTCTGAAAGAGAGAAAAAAAATCCATTTAAAGTAATCCCACATTTTAATTACTATGTAGATTTTAATTATAATTTACGCCAAAGGATTTATTATAATGAAATATAAAAGTTAATATATTAATTTTGAAGATGTTTATCAGAAATAGACTTGGAGGAGATCGTATGTGTCGATTACAAAAACACGATTAGCCTTGTAGTCTAATAAAGGATTAACCTGAGACGAATAAGGCACTCGAATTCCAGCTTCTTTATTACAAGCTAGGCGTGATCTCAGATAACGGTATTAATTCGAATGATTCCTGGTTTAAATTTTAAGTAAGCGGGGCCAGGGCGCATCTAAAGGTCGGCTGGCAATCAACTGCACTGGGCGAGGTCAATTAGTGAAACATAAACGTATTGACAGGGAAGAAACAATGCCTACTGTATCGAACGTTTCAACTACTTCAGATATCAGGAACGTCCATGAATTGAGGCGCTCCGGGTACGAAGGGCGAACTCAACAAAACGTAGTTTCGAGATATTCGCATTTTAAAGTTTCGGTTTTTACGTATTTAAAGAGGAAAAAATGGCGAACTCAACATAAAAATTATATGGGTGTATTCACGAAGAGGTCTAGAATCTGAAAATGAAAAAAAAAAGACCCTTCCCCAAAAACCCGACGTCGAGGGTATCACAATAACTTCTTTAAGGAAGTTAAAAAAATTTCTCCGATGTCGAGTTCGCCCTTCGTACCGGAGCGCCTCGATTTAAAACGGTGAAAGATGAAGATTTTTTGCAGCTGAACGATAAAGGTAATGGATTGCTTTTTTTCTCTACAACAACGAACCTTCGACACTTAGCAACCGCAAAAACAGTTTTTGTGGATGGAACACATACAGTGCCAAATTTTTCAATCAACTGTTCACGATTCATTTTGTTGACTATGGCCATTTCATTCCAGCTGCTACAAAAGACTCGTTTCAGTTAGCTATTTATTTTTTCCAACTTTATTTGCTTTCGTCTCTTTGCTAATAGCGGTGCAGTTGATCACCGGTGCAGTTGACTAAAGGTCCATTTAGGGGATTAAGACGGGATTACGCCGAAAAACGAGGAAAACTCCCGAAAATCTGGTCTGAGGAGGTTGAGTAGGATGAAGAGCAATTGGACCATCCTTGCGGAGTATACAAGGGCT
>JACGAQ010001173.1:0-68356 GCA_014119065.1 Orius insidiosus | reverse complement strand
AAAAAATAGTAGGGGAGACCGGGCTAGTTGGCAACAGTTTTCATTTTTAATTTTTTTAATTTTTCCTTATTATGTATGGCCACAGCCATTGTGCTAATTTATAGTGTAGCCCTTCAACTATCTATAACTAATTATTATAATTTTAATCGCATTACCATATGAGTGAAAAATCCGTTTAACAAAAAAACTGAACTTGGCCAACTTACCCCGAGTCGGGGTAAGTTGGCCAAGCATCCGGGGCAAGTTGGCCTAAATATATTTTTATCCCAAAATATCCTGATA
The DNA here is from genome assembly GCA_014119065.1 of Orius insidiosus. Classification (NCBI taxonomy): domain Eukaryota; kingdom Metazoa; phylum Arthropoda; class Insecta; order Hemiptera; family Anthocoridae; genus Orius; species Orius insidiosus. The sequence continues at coordinate 68,074 of JACGAQ010001173.1, read as the reverse complement.
AACGTTTTAAGATCATGTTCAACAGCTAAATTTACAAATAATTAACAATATAAAAAAAAAAAAAAAAAAACTTTATTCAAAATAACTTAATCTTCGAAATTTAAAGCGTTCTCGTCGTGAGTTTTGATTAATTTCTCTAACTCCGAACCCAGGCTGTCGTCGCTTTCCGCATAAGGAATTTGGAAGTCGTCGTCTTCAGAACTTGATTTTCTCATTTTCTTTTCTTTTTTTGTCTCTTCTTTTTCTCGAACAGCGACTTTTTGACCAGTTTTATCGGTTTAGTGACTTTTTCTTCCCTGAGCACCTTAAGCTCCGGGGTCGGTTAAAATTGCAGTTTTCCTCTTTTTCCTCCCTCTTCGGCTTTCCTTGCGAGGCCCAGCTTTCGGGAGAGGCCTTAAATCCTCGGAGTGCGGTGAGATGTGGACGGTGATGAGAGCTGTTTTTGTAGTGATGGCATTGGTTCGGCTATTGATGGTTCAGGGTCTGAGTGAGTGATTGATTCGGAAGGATCAGTTTTCGGGGGACGATCCGAAACAAATGACGGAAAAATTCTTCAGGACGAAATATTTCAGGATTAAAAGGAAAAATCCCGGCCGCTCGAAAACCTGCGGTGATATTCCCAGCTGTTGTAGCTTGAGGTAAAGCGATACTTACTATGTCCGGAATGTCGTAGATCGTCATGGTTTTTCCGGGATTGTTTGTCATCCAAGCATCACAAGCGGTGTTGACAAATTTTTTTAATGGGCCATAAACGCTTCGGTCGAGGGCTGTAGCTTGTGACTACAATGAGGCGGAAAAGATAGAACCGTATTCCTTGACTTTTAAAAAATTCTAAAACTTCTATGGAAAGGTGTGAGTCGTGGTTATCGAGCAATAGCAGTTGAGGACGATCGGTGGAACTTCGAGTCTGTTTCGCAAATGTTGGGCAAATTTAAAAAAATTTTTCTCCACCATCCACCCCGAAGGGTTTGCATCTCCTGCACTTCCCAAAAGTGCACCTCTTACAAAGTGGTCTTTATAATTCACCCGGGGAAAAACAAAAAAGGTGGGATTGAATTGCCACAGGCCGAAACGGCTACAGCCAAAGTCCCGCGTTCAGCAGATGTGAGACGTCCAATTTGTTTGGTCCCGCGTCTAGCGACCACCCGATTCGGTTTTTGTACCGTCGTGATGCCCGTTTCATCCACATTCCATATATCAGCTGGCGAAAGCTTTAGGCGATCTAAAACTATCTTCAGTTTTTCAAAAAATGAAGCGACATTTGATCGATTGAAGCTTGTAGCACGGGCTAAGCTAGTTGCTTCAGGGGTCCTGATGGAGATGGACTGATTTCTTTTCAGGAAACCAGAAAACCAATCTTCTCCAGCGATTGAGTTGGTTTTCCAACTATCCGGTGTCCCGATATTGTTGGAAGTTGCATATTCAAATGCCAATTTTCTCACTTCTTTCGGAGATAAACCAAAATAAATGTCTGAGCATTTTTTGATATAATCACTTAGTTCCTCCTCTTGAAACTTCGTAAAAACCTGTAGAGACAGAATATAAGGTAACAAGGTTATAATAATTGGTTAAAACCTTATAGTTGGTAAATATTTTATTTACAAAATGATTTACATAACCAAATTAACAAATTTTGCATGAAATTTTGCCAAAATGAGAATTTAGGAAAGGATGAAAAAAAGAGTTGGGAGGATAGGAAGGTTAAATTAAAGGAAACTTACATTGCGGACTTTCCGATAGCCGACATGGTCAAGGCTTTGACTTTTCTTATATTTTTGGCAATACCGAACCAAAGTCCTGGTCGGAATCCCGAACTCTTCGGATACAGAGCGATAACTCCGTTGCTCCTCCAAGTGGGCCTTAATAGCCCTTTCCATAAGGTCTTTAGACACCTCCCCACGATGAGTTTTTAGCGTAGGTTCGCATTATTACTAAAATAGTTGGGGTATTAGGCTTTTATATGTGTAGGTATTTATAATTTGCTTGACTGAGCGGAACGCTCCCGCGTTCCTAGATTTGGTGTTAATTAAATACAATTTGGTAAGAAATAAACAAAATATATTTCGCAAAAAAACGGAAAAATAACTTGTTATTTTATTAAATAACAGCTGGGGTAAGTTGGCCACCTATGCCAATGTGCCCCGAACGGAGTTGGCCAACTTACCCCGGATGGTATTCATGTTTTAAAATGGCCGACAAAAATGATCGGTGTATTAAACCACAACTTTTTAATTTTAATTAGTGAGAAAAATGCTCACACATACTCATTATGTACGTCGAATTAAACACATGTTACTATTTTTGACATAAAAAAAATAAATAAAAAAGAAATTGGATTTTTACTTACCAGATGACAAATCAGTTTTCGTTATTTTGAGCACAACGCTTTAACTCCATGAACTAAAACTTTTATGGAAAATGGCGTTCACCTCATAGATGATAAAACACTAGTGGGAGACTTCGGAACTTTTTAAGATGGGATAAAAAAGGCGGTTGGCCAACTTGCCCCTTGTGCCAACTAGCCCCGGTCTCCCTACTATAAAACGGAAAAATTTTTAAAATGCAATTTTAATATTAGCTTTTATGAGAGCTCTTTTTGGGCCTTTGTTGTAAAAAACCCTTTATGTTCTTATTATTTTAATTAATTTGTCCTTTTTACTTCCAAGTTCGGTTACATTTAATTTCCGTGTTCAACCTCTGGCCGAGTGCAAACTTGACTTTGAACAATCACAAAATGAGTTTGCCCTCGGCTCTGTAATTATTATTCTTTCTCCGTAATTTCATCTCACCTTTTTGATACATTTTTCAAAGCCTCCTCTTTTTTTGAAAGGTTTTCAAGAATAAATTATTGACTTTGTATTTTACAAGTTAATTATTTCTGTGAAATTTATTTATTATAAAAATGTTCTGTTTTATTTTCAACCAGAAATATTTTAGGTTCTTTAATAAATTTTTAATGATTAAACTTTAATTTAAATCAAGGTTATTGGCATGTCACTTGAGATCAATTAAACAAGGTGCTAATGAATGAAGACACTTTGAGAAGAATCTATTTAGCTTTCTAATGGCTACTTTGAAAAGATATTAATTAAAAAACCCTTTATTTTTTTATTTTTCCTCTTTCCCACGAATCTAAAGACGTTCCTCCCTTTCGTATTTATTCGACACGTAGAGTGAAAAAGGGGTTGGTCTGGAATGACCTGTCAAGTCGAGGTTGAAACAATGGAGGGTGAAATAATACATAAATCTGTTCTAGTTCTACTATTCCTCTCCTGAGAGGAACAAGACTGGGGAATTTATTAATCCCAAAGGCAGACCCCTACGAGTTCTCCGACTATAAGGGAAGGAGGCATAAGTGTTTCACACCATGTAGATGTACCTTCCCCACAACCCGAAAGAAGTTTGAATCCTAAGTACTTTATGTCATAAAGCACTTAAATCTATCAGCTTTTATCTCCCTTAAAAAAAAATGATAACATTCTCACTGTCTTATCTTTCTTCTCATTTTTTTCCTTCCGTTAAGTATTATGTATAAAATAAAATAGATCAGAAGTAGGATTAATATTGAAAGTAAAATAAATATCAGAAGTAGAGGGAAAGTATTGGGTATTTTTGCGATATAAGAAGTGGAACTTCTGATATCAAAAAAGGGATTTTCGATATCAGAAGTAGGATTTTCGATATCAGAAGTGGGATTTTCGTTATCAGAAGTGGGATTTTCGATATCCGAAGAGGGATTTTTGATATCAGAAGTGGGATTTTCGATATCGGAAGTGGGATTTTCGATATCGGAAGTGGGATTTTCGATATCGGAAGTGGGATTTTCGATATCGGAAGTGGGATTTTCGATATCGGAAGTGGGATTTTCGATATCGGAAGTGGGATTTTCGATATCGGAAGTGGGATTTTTGATATCGGAAGTGGGATTTTTGATATCAGAAGTGGGATTTTGATATCCGAAGTGGGATTTTTGATATCAGAAGGGGATTTTCGATATCCGAAGTGGGATTTTCGATATCCGATGTGGATTTTTTGATATCCGAAGTGGAATTTTTGATATCAGAAGTGGGATTTTCGTTATCAAAATGGGGATTTCGATATCCGAAGTGGGATTTTCGATATCCGAAGTGGAATTTTTGATATCAGAAGTGGGATTTTTGTTATCAGAAGTGGGTTTTTCGATATCCGAAGTGGGATTTTCGATATCCGAAGGGAATTTTGATATCCGAAGTGGGATTTTTGATATCAGAATTGGGATTTTCGATATCCGAAGTGGGATTTTCGATATCAGAAGTGGGATTTTCGTATCAGAAGTGGGATTTCTGTGTGGATAGCTTATATAATGTAAAATCGCTTCATTTCATTCGAATTAGGTTGAAATCGGATGTAATTTTTAATTAGCAATCGATGTTACAGTTCCTGAAGGTCGGATCCTAAGTACTTTTATGTCTCATAAAGCACTTAAATCTATCAGCTTTTCTCTCCCTTAAAAAAAATGATAACATTCTCACTGTCTTATCTTTCTCAATTTTTTGTTTCCTCCCTGTTAAGTATTATGTATAAAGTAAAATAAATCAGAAGTAGGATTAATATTGAAAGTAAAATAAATATCAGAAGTAGAGGGAAAGTATTGGGTATTTTTGCGATATAAGAAGTGGAACTTCAGATATCAAAATTGGGATTTCGATATCAGAAGTGGGATTTTCAATATCAGAAGTGGGATTTTCGATATCAGAAGTGGGATTTTCGATATCAGAAGTGGGATTTTCGATATCAGAAGTGGGATTTTCGATATCAGAAGTGGGATTTTCGATATCCGAAGTGGGATTTTTGATATCAGAAGTGGGATTTTCGATTTTAGAAGTGGGATTTTCGATATCAGACGTGGGATTTTCGATATCAGACGTGGGATTTTCGATATCAGAAGTGGGATTTTCGATATCAGAAGTGGGATTTGTGATATCAGAAGTGGGATTTTCGATATCAGAAGTGGGATTTTCGATATCAGAAGTGGAATTTTTGATATCCTAAGTGGGATTTTCGATATCATAAGTGGGATTTTCGATATCAGAAGTGGGATTTGTGATATCAGAAATGGAATTTTCGATATCCTAAGTGGGATTTTCGATATCAGAAGTGGGATTTTCGATATCAGAAGTGGGATTTTGATATCAGAAGAGGGATTTTCAATATCAGAAGTGGGATTTTTGATATCCGAAGTGGAATTTTGATTTTCGAAGTGGGATTTTGATATCAGAAGTGGGATTTTTGATATCCGAAGTGGAATTTTCGATATCAGAAGTGGGATTGTCGATAACAGAATTGGGATTGTCGATAACAGAATTGGGATTTTCGTTATCAGAAGTGGGATTTCTGTGTGGATAGACTTTTTATAATGTAAAATCGCTTCATTTCATTCGAATTAGGTTGAAATCGGATGAAATTTTTAATTAGGCAATCGATGTTACAGTTCCTGAAGGTCGGATCCTAAGTACTTTTATGTCTCATAAAGCACTTAAATCTATCAGCTTTTCTCTCCCTTAAAAAAAATGATAACATTCTCACTTTATCTTTCTCAATTTTTTTTTTCCTCCCAGAAAATTCCAAAAAGCAAGCTACAGAAAAGTACTTTTCAATTATGAAATTATTATTGAATTATTCAGCCCCTCGAGACAATTTTAAAATATTCATAAACCGTTTTGAGTTGAGAGAGACTAAAAATTGATTAAAGAAATCTATTTTCTTTACGGAAATTAATTTCTCTCTACGAAAAAAAGACTTTAAAATTTTATTTTTGCAAAATTCATAGATTTCAAATGTGGGCCCTGACGGGATCTTCCTCAAAGAAGGGTTTCCATTCATAGTAACGAAAAAAAATTTTAGTATCAAGGTAAAAAAAAAATAGAATTTTGACCTCCAGCCGCAGACTAAAGCCCGTATTTCTGACCCTTAAGGAGCCCTTTTTATGGCCTTTCAAAAAAAAGAAATTCTTCCAATTTCTCACTGTTTTCTCAAGGTTCCTTAAGGATTCCTCAAAGGAATTGCTCTCATTGGCTGATGGGAACACAATCCTTGAATTTCACTTATCTAAACTTTCCTAAAGGATGGAAAAGGGATTTTGATAAATAGCCTTTCGATCTTTTTGGAAAGTTCCAAGAAACGGGCCTAAGAATAGAACGAAAATTATGAGTAAAATTGATTCCGGAGAGCTAGTGTGACTCATTTTTATTAAAAAGTACTAGTTTGAAGAGCTTCCAATGAAAAATTCCTTAAAGAAGTTATTGTTTTACCCTCCAAGTCGGGTGTCTGGGAAATGTAGGGTCAAATCAAAACTTATCTCTACTTTGTCTGTGTTTCCGGCCGGCCGTCCGGCCGTAGCATTTTTCCGGACCACTTTAGTTTTTAACTGATTTTCACCAAATTTTCCTTAGTCCGTGAACAAAAACTAGGGCGATTTATGAATTTCGAAAAAATGGCGGAGATATGTCTGTTTAAAATTTTAAAAAATTTGCTGAGCCCGAACCGTTAGTTAGATTTCACCAAAATTTCACCAATTATTCCTTGTATTTTTTACGAATTTTTGGTTTAAAAAAAGTTATTTTTAGCAGGGAGAAATTTAATACTTCCACCTCTTGCGAGAGGGACAACCCTTGGGCGAAACGCCCATTATTTCTACCTTGATACTGTTAACTTTTGTGAAAAAAATTTATTTTTAGCAGGGAGAAATTTAATACTTCCACCCCTTGCGAGAGGGACCACCCTTGGGCGAAACGCCCATTATTTTTACCTTAAGATACTGTTAACTTTTGTGAAAAAAAAATTATTTTTAGCAGGGAGAAATTTAATACTTCCACCTCTTGCGAGAGGGACAACCCTTGGGCGAAACGCCCATTATTTCTACCTTGATACTGTTAACTTTTGTGAAAAAAATTTATTTTTAGCAGGGAGAAATTTAATACTTCCACCCCTTGCGAGAGGCAAACCCTTAGGCGAAACGCCCATTATTTTTAACTTGATACTGTAATATTTGTGAAAAAAAAATTATTTTTAGCAGGGAGAAATTTAATACTTCCACCTCTTGCGAGTGGGACAACCCTTGGGCGAAGCGCCCATTATTTCTACCTTGATATTGTTAACCTTTGTGAAAAAAAAAAAAAAAAAAAAAAAAAAAAAAAAAAATTTTAGCAGGGATAATTAATACTTCTATCTCTTGTGAGAGGGGCGACCCTTGGGCGAAACGCTCATTATTTCTACTTTGATACTGTTAACTTTGGTGAAAAAAAAAAATTTTTTTTAGCAGGAGAAATTTAATACTTCCATCTCTTGCGAGAGGGACACCCGTGGGCGAAGCGCCCATTATTTCTACCTTGATACTGTTAACTTTTGTGAAAAAAAAAAAAAAAAAATATATATATATATTTTTAGCAGGGAGAAATTTAATACTTCCACCTCTTGCGAGAGGGACAACCCTTAGGCGAAACGCCCATTATTCTACCTTGATTCTGTTAACTGTTGTGAAAATAAAAGAAAAATAATTATTTTTAGCAGGGAGAAATTTAGTATTCCGCCTCTTGCGAGAGGGACAACCCTTGGGCGAAACGCTCATTATTTCTACCTTGATACTTCGAGAGAAAAAAAAAAAAAATTGTTCAAACAAATAAAACTTTGCATTATACTTCTCCTCTTCTATACTTCCCCTCCTGTATTTTCCTTCTCTTTAAAGAAGTCAAAAAACAGTCTATCGAGGGTATCGCAAAACAAAAGGGCATAAATTTTGCCCATTTCTCATGGCGTAAAGCCCTTTTGCTTTATACATAGGAAAAGTTCCAACTCTAATACAATTTCTAATTAACACGGAATGTGGGTGAACTTTAAGTGTCGTCTCACAGGAACCTAGAGTATCACTCACGCTAATTGGGCTACCCAGATTTTTTTTCCGCATTATTTGACGCATTATAATTTTCTTTTATCTTTAAATGTATTTAGAAGAATTTTTAAATAAAAAAAGGAAATAAAAAAAATTGAGAAACATCCCTCTGGTATTAGTGTTGGAAGAGAACGGTTGTAATTTATAGTGCCCCTGTTTGGAATGTACGGTCGAAGAGATAATAGAAATGTGTAAGAGAAATGGGCTTGGAGAATACAAGCGCGAGGGCTACGGACATAATTTGAAATACGTAAGCGCTGTTTAGACTGTACCGATTCTGTTATAGAAATTTATCGATTTCGATATGCTTTTAAAATTATTATTGACAGACGACACGCTCGTTTGGGTAGAACGTCAATTAAATCAAAATTTTCCAATTAATGTCTATTCATGAGTCCCCCCCGTGTAAACTCGAACTCTTCCGACCACTTTTAACGGCTAGATTATCAAAGGGAGATAACGCAGTTATGATAATAGCGCGAAAGAGTAACTCACCGGAATAATTTTAGCATAGCAGGGACCAAGCATTACCGGGCATGATGTTGATTTAATTTTGATACCAGAAACAACGGAAGTGCCCGCGGGAGCTAAATTCGATGTCGACCTCATTTGAACAATTTTCCAACTCGCACAATTTTTCATCGCCATAAAAATTTTCCCGACAAAAAATTTTTTTCACAAATATAGTCTGATTGAATAGCGAGTCCATCATGAACCGCATAAATAACGATTTAGGGACAAGTTTGGATGGTTTGAAGGGTGAGAAAGGACCCCATGCAAGTTTAGCAACGAGTCTTTCCCTAGATAGAAATATGTCTGACGTTGATTGATTTAGATTGAGAGGGAAATAGTTTGAAGAAAGGAAATCAGATGGGCCGGTCACGTACACAACTTAAACGTTCAATTTTTCTTTAAAAGCCCAAGGAGAGAGAAAAAAAAACCTCCGTCTTGGACTGCAAATTTTTTTTCATAATTCTACAAAAAAAATATTTAAAAAATTTTTTGTAACCTCTTTGGGCCTAACGCCGAAGCTATGACATTTTTTTGCGCTTTCAGTTCTATTTCGCTTTTTTTATTCGCTTTAAGTTCTACCTATTTGAGAAAATTAAAAAGGACTTGTTTGGAGCTGCCCAGGAACGGGAACTTCCTTAAATAGAAGGAACAATATAGGAGGGGGAAGTATTAAGGAAGGGAAGTATAAAGGGGGGAAGTATTAAGGAAGGGAAGTATAAAAGAGGGGAAGTTGAAGAAGGGGGAAGTATAAGGAGGGGAAGTTTAAGGAGGTCTTGTAAGTTTAAGGAGGTTTTTTTCTCAAAAAAATTGTAAGTTTTTTCAAAAAATCGAGAATTTTTCAAAGTATCGAGGTAGAAATAGTGGGATTTTTGCCCTAGGGAGGTCCCTATCGCAACGGGTGAAGTATCAAATTTCTCCCTACAAAAAAAATTATATTTTTTATTAGGTACACCAAAAATTCGTAAAAAAATAAGGAGTATTTGGTGAAAATCGGACCAACGGTTCGGCCGCAGCGCATTTTTTAAAATTTCAAACGTGCATATCTCCGACATTCTTTCGAAATTAAAAAAATTGCCCTTGTTACAATCTTGTGCACCGACTAAGGAAGATTGTGTGAAAATTTGGTGAAAATCGGTTCAAAACTGTGGCCGTGAAGTGTACCGGAAAAATGCTACGGACGGCCGGCCGGAACCACGGACAAAGTTGAGATCGGTAAAGATCAATATCCGATTTGATCCTTCCGAAAAAACTCTAATTGGAGAGTATCACAATAACGTCTTTAAATCATTTCGCACTAAATCAATAGCTCGTAAACACCGAAAGGCGAAAAAGAGGGTTTTTGAAGTATCTCAGCACCCTGTATACCGATTGACTTCAAATTTTATACAGGTCTTCCCTGATTCTATGTGAGTAAATTATAAAAATTTCAAAACGATCGGTGTACAGAGTGCCGAGATATAGTACTTTAAAAACCCGGTTTTTCACCATTCGGTGTTACGGGCGCCATTGATTTATGGCGAACGTTCTCAAACAGAACTTATTGTGATACCCTCTATTTTTTGGAAGAGTTTCATCCAGACCCCGCAGAGGAAAATTGAGGCGCTCCGGGTACGAAGGACGAACTCAACATCAGACAAATTTTTTTTTTTTTCATTTTCAGATTCTAGACCTCTTGGTGAATACACTTATATTATAATTTATATGTTGAGTTCGCCCTTTTTTCCCCTTTAAATACGTAAAAACCGATATGCGGCAAAGCTCTAACTGCGATATCCGAGCGGGTACGAAGGGCGAACTCCACATCTCCACATCCTAGTCCACAACCCCCACTCCTTTTCCCATTCCAGGACATGACTTTTCCGTTGAGTTCGCCCGTAATATAAAACTTTAAAATGCGAATATCTCGAAACTACGTTTTGTTGAGTCCGCCCTTCGTACCCGGAGCGCCTCAATTGATTATCAACCTTGTTTTCTGTGGTGCAGAAAACTGCGACAATTTTCATCGGATTGTCACCAATTTTGCACCAAATTCTTAATTTATTTCTCTATTTTTTTCCCCCGATGATGGTGGGATTTATTTGGGCTCTTCACGCCCGTTCCGTGTGGCCTGGCTGGTAAAAGACAGTAATTTTTTCACCTCAATAATTAAAAAATCTACCTAAAATTTTTTTCGACGTTAGGAATGAAAAATTGTTATGTATAAATCGCCTTTCTTTGACAAGTACTTTTATTCGGTATCATCAAAACAGGTTTTCTCACCCTCAAAATGTTCAAAATTTAACGCTGAAAGCAGAGAGGGGGAAAAAAAAATCTTGTCAATGACAACTGTAGGGGAGGCTTTTAAGCAAATTTATCACGTTTTAACAAAGACCTTTGTTTTATTAAAGGGTTTTAATTTATAGAAGTAAAAAAAAAATTCTAAGTGAAATTAAAGGGAAAGGTTACTACAAATAGATAGGAGCATTCAGAAATTAGACATTGTCTGCTAATTGTCGACTCTCTCCCACTCTGCCCATTCCCAAAGCAATGCAAAACTGTTCTTGTCAAGAGACCCTTCCCTAATGGCTCATTTGAATTCCAAAACTTTATACACTTCGTCAGTGAGAGTACGAAAGGGATGAAAATAGAAGGAGAGACCTCCCCCTTTTTGTTCTTAAAGGGCGCCCTTCCAACCGCCACGGAAATAAATGCCTTCTTCACTTTGGATTTATGCAAAAACATGGTTTTTTTTATTATAACAGAGTGAAGAGAAATCTAAAATCGTTAAAGTAATAGATCGCTGAAAGTTTACTACCATCCTTCAGATTTGCTTACTTCGCTAAAGTTTAGGTGGCTAATTGATGTTTAATAGTTTACCTAAGTTTGGATCATATGAAGCTTCTTGAAATATTTACAATTTCCAATAAAGGTTCATTTATTAAAATTTTAATTTAAACCTGATTGAATTCAGGGTAATTTAATTTTAAAATTCCTCGAAAGGAAGTTTTCCTTAGTCAGTTTTCGGAATTGCGGTTTTTTATATTGTGCTTGAAATCCATTGAATAAAAATCTTTATTTGGCTTTTGTCCCAGTTTACTCTAACTAGTGTGCTTGAGATGAGAAAAGGGCCTCTTGAACTTTGAAAAATAAAAAAAGATGTTGAATCATGCGAGAACTATGTATAAGCACTTGTTGATCCCGCGGCTATATAAACAGCGGGTACCAGATGGAGACATGCTATCCTTCACGTTTTAAGGGTCGAATTTATTGCGCTACAATTCTGACTTTGGCCTTTTTGTGTAAATCATCCTTGAAAAAGAATTCCCCTTCCAGCTACTCTAATCTCGAAAAGCCCAAGTTTGTGTCGCATTCATAAAAGAAAGAGAAAAATTTTCGAAATAGAAAATTTTTTGGGAAAAAAAATGGAACAAAATTTTTAACAAATTTTGGATTTAAACTCAGCCCTCGTTAATAACTTTTAACGATATTCCCTCTATTGTACTTCCCCCTCCTTTATACTCAACCCAATTCATACTCCCCCCTTATACTTCCCCCTAATTCATACTCCCTCTTTATACTTCCCCCTCCTTTATACTCCCCCTAATACATACTTTCCCCTCCATTATACTTCCCCTTCCTATATTGTTCCATCTCTTTAAGGAAGTTTCCGTAGGGGCCAGCTACAGACTAGTAATTTTCTACCTTGATACTTGTAATTTTCCATCATGCTGCTTATATGAGGCGCTCCGGGTACGAAGGGCGAACTCAACAAAACGAAGTTTCGAGATATTCATTTTAAAGTTTTATATTACAGGCGAACTCAACGGAAAAGTCATGTCCTGGAATGGGAAAAGGAGTGGGGGTTGTGGACTAGGATGTGGAGTTCGCCCTTCGTACCCGCGGATATCGCAGTTAGAGCTTTGCCGCATATCGGTTTTTACGTATTTAAAGGGGTAGAAAGGGCGAACTCAACATAAAAATTATATGGGTGTATTCACCAAGAGCTCTAGAATCTGAAAATGAAAAAAAAAAAAAAAAAAATTGTCCGATGTTGAGTTCGCCCTTGGTACCCGGAGCGCCTCATATGTATTTACTTCCTTAAAGAAGGAATTGTGGATTAAAAAATAAATAAATAGATAAAAATGAAACAAAAAATAAATAAATAAAAATTGAACAAAAAATAAATAAATAAATAAATAATGATACTTTTCGATATTAAAAGTAATAAAAAGTAAAGTAAAAAAAAATGTAAATAGTAAAAAAAAATAAAATAAATTTTTTTCGAAAAAACAAAGAAAACAAATGCAAATTTTTCAAAAACAAAAAAAAAGTTTTTTTAACAGAAAATTTTTTTTGAAAAATAACTGAGAATTTGTTGAGGAAAGAATTATTTGTCTAAATGCTTGAAATTATTCATTTCCTCCTTTTGTACTTCCCCATCTTGTTACTTCCTCCTCCTTGATCGTCCCTTCCTTAAACTTCTCATACGTTATACTTCCCCCTCCTTGAACTTCCCTTCCTTTATACTTCCCCCTCCGTTATGCTTCCCCTCTTTAATACTTCCCCCTCCTATATTGTTACTTCTCTGAAAGGAAGTTTTCGTTGGAAGCTCTTTAAACTGGTACCAACTTTTTTAAAAAAAAGTTTTCCTCTCCTTTTAGCGTGTTCCGTCGAGCTCCGGACCAGCATTTTTCTCATTGCCGAAATAGCTTTAAAACATAACCGGTTAATAATAAATTATTAAGATGTTATGAAATAATTAATGAGGCGCTCCGGGTACGAAGGGCGAACTCAACATCGAACAAATTTTTTTTTTTTCATTTCAGATTCTAGACCTCTTGGTGAATACACCCATATAATTTTTATGTTGAGTTCGCCCTTTTTTCCCCTTTAAATACGTAAAAACCGATATGCGGCAAAGCTCTAACTGCGATATCCAAGCGGGTACGAAGGGCGAACTCCACATCCTAGTCCACAACTCCCACTCCTTTTCCCATTCGAGGGCATGACTTTTCTGTCGAGTTCGCCCGTAACATAAAACTTTAAAATGCGAATATCTCGAAACTACGTTTTGTTGAGTTCGCCCTTCGTACCCGCTTTTCAACTTTGGTTAGTTTTAAAGAGAAATGTGGTATCTAATGTATTTTATTAGGATGGTAAAAAAAAGCAATTTCGTGACCGCAGACGGCGTCTGAATAATGAGATGAAAAGAGGCACTTTTGTTCAAGATGGTACGTTCTCGACTGAGTCGATTGGGAAAACAATAAATGAGAGAATGTGGCTGAGGTATTAGGGAAGTTAAAGGGGTGGCTGGGGGCTTCGAGTAGCTGGAGGTTCTTTTTTTTCTCTCTCTCCAAGCCGGTAGCTCTCGGAATTGATTTCACTTTCAAACACAACACAATAAGAAGTAGGGAAAGATCGGTTGAAGGGTGAGTCTTACTTTATTGTTTTTATTAGCCGGACCCCGGAATGGGTATTCATTAGAGTAGACTGTCACTGGGGCCGATAGACGAAAAGGGCGGAGTGTGGGGGTTGTTCCTTCTGTTTATTGCCCTGAAACCTTCTCTCCCTTTCTCTTCTCCTTCCACTTTATACCGTTACGTTGTTTCCCTCTGGAATTCACCCCTTTCTAACTCGCCTTTAATTCTCTGCCAAAGGCGAATGCAGATTATCCGACAAGCCCTTCAAGAAAGAAAATTCACAAAATTAAAAACAAACCTTGAAAAAAAGTTACAGATTTTTATTGAAATTTTATCTTAACCAAAATAAAAATACACAATTTTCTTCCTCAGCATTTCTCTAGAAAAAGATAATCATTTATAAAATGTTGTTAAATCGGATTTTTGCTAAAATGCCTGACCTTTTGGAGAAAACAAGATTTTATGGACGAGTGTAAGCGTGTCGACATAATGCGGTTCGCCATAATGCATTTGACCATAATATAACATCAATCGCGATTTATTGTTCACCATAAAAATCTGCAACTTAACATAAGGAAAATAGTCCAAAGCGTTCACCATAATCCATTTCAACATAATATTTGGTGTACAAAATGAAACTCGGCAAAAATCTACAAAATTCAAATTTACCCTGTGGCTGAGTTTCATTTTGTACTCCTAATAAATAAAAATTGTAGGAAATTTAATTTTCTATAAATTTGTACTTAATTATTTTTTTCTAGGATGCACCATTTTCGTAAAATAATTTTTTTTTAAATTTTATCTTGAAAACAGTGCGCCCTAGAGAAAAAATGAATAGAATAAAAATTAAAGAGAATTAAATTTCCAACAGATTTTATTTAGTGCATTTTTTCAATATCTGTAACGGTTTACGATTTACAAGCCTTTAAAAATTAGCCTTCTTAATGGTTATCCTTCAATAACCTTCTTACACGGAGAAGGTCAACTTTTGATGGACTTTATTGCCTAAAATGTTTAAAATTTTAAAAAAATGAACTACTAGGTGTACAAAATGAAACTCGGCTAAAATCTACAAAATTCAAATTTACCCTGTGGCCGAGTTTCATTTTGTACACCTAATAGCAGAAATCTCGAGTTACTGTTCGCCATGAAAATGGTTTAAAGCGCGATTATGGCGAAACGGCAACCCTTAAAACTTGACATTTCACCGTAATGCAATTCGCACATCCTTCAGGAAAAAAATTAGCCCCCTTCTGTCATAAAACGAGCTGATCCCATTGGCTGCCTGCATGCTTCTCCTAGTTTGTGTTAAGATGCTTTATATTGAATTGCATTATGGTGAACTGTCGAGTTTTCAGGTTTTTGTTTCGCCATAAGTAGGCTTGCTCTTTCGCTGTCCCCATTTTATGGTAAGATGTATTATGCCCAAACGACAGAAACTGTTTTATGGCGAAACAACGAGTTTAAAGGGAGGGGGGGAGGGTTTATGGTGAGAAGCAATATGTTGACTTGCAATTTGTTATGCCGACTTGCATGTAATTGAAAAAGTCGTTTATGGCGATACGCTTTATGTCGAAACGCATTTTGCTCAAACAATTTGAACCTTTGTACAATTTGAGCTTTATATTTAAATTCATAATGCAATTCGCACATCCTCGCGAGGAAAAAAATTAGCCCCTTTGTGACTTAAAACGAGCTGATCCCATTGGCTGCCTGCATGCTCCTCCTAGTTTGTGGTGAGATGCTTCATATTGAATTGCATTATGGTGAACTGTCAAGTTTTCAGGTTTTTGTATCGGCATAAGTAGGCTTGCTCTTTCGCTGTCCCTAGTTTTTGGTGAGATATATTATGTCCAAACGACAGAAACAGTTTTATGGCGAAACAACAAGTTTAAAGGGAGGCTTTTATGGTGGTATTATGTTGACTTGCACTTTTTTTTATGCCGAATTGCATTTATTGAAAAAGTCGTTTATGGCGAAACGCTTTATGTTGAAATGCATTTTGCTCAAAAATGTTGAATATTTGAGAGCTTTATATTCAATTTCATTATGCCGAAACGCATTATGGTGAACTACAGATTATTTAGGTCGAAACTATTTAGTCAACGGTGATTTCTCAGTCCAAAAATTGGGCCCAGATTTCGGGGTTTCTTGACTTAATGACCGAAGGAACTTTCGGAAGTCCAGAAGATCCCGTTTCCTCCAATTTGGCTCTAGATTTATGGAACTTCCTCGAAGTTTTTTTTAACATGAAAGTATTAATGGTTTTCAAATAAATCAAAACTGAAGTACAATGTGGAACTGTCATTACCCTAACGAGCAAATCAAGATAATTCAATAATACGCTCGCAAGTATCATCCATTAAGCCGTTAGTGTTCAATTTATTGATCTGAACAGTCAATAGTTTCAGAATTTCATGAATAAATTGAAGTTTTTGTTAAATATTTTGAAAGCAAACGGGGCCGGACACAAAAGAAAAAGAATCCCTACCAATTTGTCTTGTCTTAAAGAATCGTTTGTCTTGCCCTCATATTTCAGACTAAACGAAATTCCGCCGTAAGAGTGAATAAATGCTCAATTTTTTTTTCTATCCTCCTTTTCGTGGGAACATGGGTAAAATATTTCGGACACGATCTTGCCAAATTTCAGTTGGAACAGAAAAAAAAGGTTACCTGGAAAACGGGAGGGATAATGGTGCGGATTTAAAAGGGCACTTCATGAGATTTCTTATCCGGACGCAATTCAATAGCTCGAACCACGGCGCAATAATTAAAAGTTTAGATGGGAAAACTTCCTTTCTAACTTGCGACCTTGGAGACAAGACCATCTCAATTTTTTTCACCTCCTTTAACCAAACTAAAGTTGAAAATTTTTGAATCAAATATTTCTTCTTCCTAACTTACTTCAACCACAAAATTAAACACTTACCTACTTTTCCTCAAAGAAAAGTTATTGTGACATGGCATTTCTGGCATTTCGGCCGATTTTTTCCGGAACACTTCACCAAATTTTACTTTCATAGTACCTACATATTTTTAAAAATGCTTTTTTTTCAAATTTTGCAGAAAATGAGGGAATTTCTCTTTTTTTTTTATGCGCTACGGCGATACTATTGGTTTCGCCAATTTTTACCAAATCTTCGCGTTAGTTCTAACACCGGACAAGTCATTTTTTTTAATCAATTTTGAGTTAGGCATTGTTTCTGATGGTAAATTTTGTGGTGGATCGAATTCCGTTGGCAGTTTAACCCTATTACCAACAGAAAATGCGTAGTTCACGATTTAGCCAACAGGAATGCATTGATTCAAATGAGAAATTAATCCGTATTTTTGCTCTCCTGAAAACCTTGGAAAAATGACTTGTCCGGTGTTAGAATTAACGCGACGAAATACCCCTTATATTAAATTGCAATTGAATTTTTTTACCCTGAAAAATATGGCGGGGAGAAATTTGGGATGTTCTCGCCCATTCCGAGTGGTCTGGCTGGGCTAAGTCTTTCATTTTTTGTACCGGGATAATGAAAATTTTATATTTTAGATATTATGATAGAAAATCTATTAATTTGAGGTTTTTAGGAAGTTTATTTTTCGTTCGCAGGAGCTCTAAGACATTTATTTTTAGGTTCCAGTTTTTGAAAACCTCATAATTAGTGAACGTCGATATTTTATATTTTAACTTGTTTTAATTTCCTCAAAAAAAGTAATTGAGACACCCTACATGGCATTTTTGTCGTAATTCTTTGGCCGATTTTTTCCTGAACACTTCACAAAATTTTACTTTCATGGTAAATATTTTGAAAAATGTCGATAGCTTTTTTCGAATTTTGCTGAAACTACGGGAGTTTGTGTTTTTAAACACCCTTTCCCGTCAAACCATGGTCTGCAAGGTCACTTTTGACGGTTCGTAACTACGAAACCATTCACTTTGGGAAATAATGTACTAAATAACTTTTGTAGGAAATTTAATATAGATTATTTTTGTACTTAATGCTTTTTGCGCTAAACCTCGTAGTTTTCGAGATATTTTATAAAAACAGAAGTTTTGTTTTGTTGCTACGGCGATAAAATTGGTCCAATCTTCACCAATTTTTCACCAAATCCTTCTTATATTTAATTAAGTTCATTGAAATTATTTTCCCTGAAGAAATTTGGGATGTTCTCGCCTATTCCGAGTGGTCTGGCTGGGCCAAGTCTTTCATATTTTTAACTTCCTTTAAGAAGTTATTGTGATACCCTCCAAATCGGGTTTTTGGAGAGGTTTTTAGGGAAAAGGGATTTTTGGGGGAAAAAAAAAAAAGTCCTTATTTAAAAAAGAAAACCTTGAAAATTTTTCAAAAAAAAAACTTACAAAATTTTTCGTAAAAAAAGAACTTAGAAAATTTTTTTAAATAAAAGAAAATCGTCAAATTTATCGAAAAAAATTTATACTCGGAAAATTTTTGAAAAAAAAAACAAAACTCGGAAAAATTTTCAAAAATAAACTTGGAAAATTTTTCGAAAAAACTAACTTGGAAAATTATCCTTTATACTTTCCCTCCCTTATACATCCCCTCCGTTATACTTCCCCTCCCATATACTTCCCCCTCCTGTATTGTTACTTTTCTTGAAGGAAGTTTTCGTTGGAAGCTCTTCAAAGCAGAACTCTTTTTGGTTCCTATTTTTGAAAATCTCATAATTAGTGAACGTCGATATGTTATATTTTATATTTTTAATTAAACACGAAATAACTCGCTACTCGCTGTCAACCGATCACGTTTCTTTACTCAAATATTAAAATAAAATCTTCATATTTTCCTTAATTAATCCCGTAAAATAATATTATAAAAAAAAATCCTTGATAAATATTTCCTTGGGATATAATATAGAATTTAATTTCTCGCGGTAGAAAATTAAGTTTAGGTGAATTCATTTGAAAGGAGCCATCTATTTAGGAAAAAGGAAGGGAGAGGCTTTGTAATAAGGTAAGCGCCTCTGGGATAAAAGGAGAGAGAGAGAAAAAAAAAGTGTGAAGAAAAAGACGGGAAAAATTTTTTAATAAGCTCGTTGAAATATTTTCTTTTTTTTTCTGGACGGTGTTGAAACTGTGGCATTAGAAACTTGTTATGAAGGCGTTTCAAACCCACCCGGATCCTCTACGCCCCTCGTCTGGTTGAATTACTGCATTCCGGGACGTAATCGTTGCCAGTCCATTAAAAAATTGTCCGCACTTTACAACCTTTTTTTTTTCTTCTTTCCTTCTTTCCATGCGTCGCGTCAGCCTTTTTTTCACCCTCTCTCTTCTCCCAAGGCGGAAAAAACTTGGCACATTCCGTTGAAAACTTCAATCTGTCTTTTGTCGAGAAGCTTAAAAGTAGAAGAGTTGAATCCGGTTGTATTTAGGGGAGAAAATTTTAACGTTCTTTTGTTTATTTATTTTGTATTCATTGCCTTGTACGATTCATCTTCTGATGCTCAAATTTAAAGGTATTTGAGGGATGTTTTTTAAATCGAAGTGAGAGAAAATGGATTTTTTGTCTGGGTAAAGTAAAACCCTTTTCAGACGATTGTTTTTCGTCTTAGTCTAAAAAATTTCTGCAAAAACAGCCCCCCCCCCCCCCCCAATCTGCTGGCTATGATGGCCCTTTGAGAGAAGAAAAGTACTGGTTTGAAGAGCTTCCAACAAAAACTTCCTTAAAGAGAAGTATCTATATAGGAGGGGGAAGTATAACGGAGGGGAAGTATAACGGAGGGGAAGTAAAACGTAGGGGGAAATTTTGGGAGGGGAAGTATAACGAAGTGGGAAGTATATGGGAGGGAGAAGTATAATGGGAACGAAAGTATAACGGAAGGGGATGTATAAGGGAGGGAAAGTAGAAAGGAGAATTTTCCAAGTTTGTTTTTTGAAAATTTTTTTAAGTTTATTTTTGAAAAATTGTCCGAGTTTTGTTTTGTTCCCAAAAATTTTCCGAGTTTTTTTTTTTTTTTTCAAAAAATTTGGCAAGTTTTTTTCCGAAAAATTTTCCGGTTTTTCCTTTTTTTTCAAAAAATTTTCGTAGTTTTTTTTTTCGAAAAATTTTTTAAGTGTCAACGTAGAAATAACCGGGCTCTTTGACCTAGGGATGTGCCTCTCGTAGTGGGTAGAAGTACAAAATTTCTCCCCACTAAAAAAAATAATAAAAAAAGTGGCAATATTTTTACACCAAAAATTCTTATAAAATAAGGAGTAATTGGTGAAAATCGGATTAACGGTTCGGCCGCAGCGAATTTTTTTTAATTTCAAACAGACATATCTCCGCTATTTTTTCGAAATTCAAAAATCGCCCTCGTTAGTTTCTTGTTCACCGGCTAAAGAAATTTGTGTGAAAATTTGGTGAAAATCGGATTAACGGTTCGGCCGCAGCGAATTTTTTAAAATTTCAAACAGACATATCTCCGCCATTTTTTCGAAATTCAAAAATCCCCCTCGTTACATTCTGGTTCACCGGCTAAAGAAATTTGTGTGAAAATTTGGTGAAAATCATGTTACATCCGTCTTCTCCGACTAAGGAAGATTTTGTGAAAATTGGTGAAAATCGGATGGAAACTGTGGCCGTAAAGTGTTCCGGAAAAATGCTACGGACGGACGGCCGGCCGGAACCACAGACAAAGTTGAGATCGGTAAAGATCAATATTCGATTTCGCCCTCCGGGGTCTGGAAGACCCATCCCCAAAAACCCGACGTCGAGGGTATCGCAATAACTTCTTTAAGGAAGTTAAAATGGAAGCTAAATCCAATAACTTCTCTTCGAGAAAGTTAAAATCGTTTTGATAAAAAACGTTAAGCTTGCAAGACTCCTACGTTGTACTGGTTTAGCATACTTTCTTAAAATATAATAGAAATAATAAGGGACCAAGGTGAGAGCCTGTAGGCACCTCTTTATATTTTAAAATAAAAACATTTTTTATGGTCAATTTTACTACATAATTAGGTATTTAAAAAGGCGGAAGTCACGGTTGAACGTTATTGCCATTTCCGCAATTATTTAACGTTTTGTATACACCCACTGTTTTTATTTTGATTTATTAAAACCTTGTATTTATTTAAATTATTTAATGTTGCGTAATGTAAAAGGGTGGATAAAGCCGGTAAGGCCACGTTAAATCTCTAAGATTATCTTCGAAAGGGCTCCGCTATCATTAATTTTATACATTTCCCAAATGCCATATTAAGGCGAGTATTAAAAGGTTGCATTTGTCTCAATGGAAATATAAATGATATCTGCTTATTTTATGAAACAAATAGCATTTTAGATCATAGTATTAAGAAGGGATATCGAAACTTTGTGGTATGCGGACAGTCGAAATATGTGAACGATCCCCATTTTCCTTATTGGCTTTACTTAGTTAGATTTTATCTTCCTTAATGAAGTTATTGTGGTACCCTCCAGGTAGGGTTTTTGGGGAAGGGTCTTTCAGACCCCAGATTGACCCTGGGGAAGGGTCAATTCGAATATTGATCTTTACCGATCACAACTTTGTCTATGGTTCCGGCCGGCTGTATTTTTCCGGAACACTTCTCGGCCACAGTTTTCATCCGATTATCACCAAATTTTCACAGAAATTTTTTTAGCCGGAGAACAAGAAAGTAACGAGTTCGATTTTTGAATTTCGAAAAAATGGCGGAGAAATTTTAAAAAATTCGCTGAGGCCGAACCGTTGCGTTGGTCCGATTTTCACCAAATTTTCACCAATAATTACTCTTTATATTTTTTAAGAATTTTTGGTGTAAAAAAATTGTCACTTTTTAATTATTACTTTTTTTAGTAGGGAGAAATTTCATTCTTCTACCCATTACGAGAGGCCGATCCCTAGGCCAAAAAGCCCATTATTTCTACCTCGACACTTAAAAAAATTTTCGAAAAAAAGTAACTTCGAAAATTGTTCAAAAAAATAATAAAAAAGCTTTAAATATGAAAACCCGGAAAATTTTTCGAAAAAAAATCACTCAAAATTAAAAATAATAAAAAATAAAAGAAGTAAGAAAAATTTTTGGAACCGTTGGTCCGTTTTTAACCAAATTTTCACCAAATACTTCTCATATTTTTACGATTTTTGGTGAAAAAAAAATTTTTTGGGGGGTTTTTTCAGTAGGGAGAATTTGATACTCCCACGGTTTGCGAGAGAGGCATCCCATTATATCTACCAGAATGCCCATTATATCTACCTTGATAATTAAAAAATTTTTGAAAAAAAAAGCAAAAAAACTTTCCCCTCCATTCTACTTTCTCCTCATTTATACCCCCCCCCCCCCCTTATACTTCCACTCCGTTATACTTCTCCCTCCATTATACTTCACCCTCCTCTATGCTTCCCCCTCCTATATTTTACTTCTTTTTAAGGACGCTTAAGAAAGCTCTTCAAACTAGCACTTTTTCTGGGGAAGATGGTTTTTTTGGGCACAGAAGTTGTCCCAATCAAAACTTACTATAAAATCCGTAGATTTGGAGGAGAAAACCTTCAAATGGGTTCAAAATGAACAACTGGAGATTTTCAACTCTTGGGAGTCTCCCAGCAAGAGAAAAACTCAAAGCAATTAATTTTGTTGCATTGATCATTTTAAACATGTATATTCTGATATTCAAAGGTTAATTAAATTACAATTTATAAGGAAAATGAAACAATTTCAAAATGTTAATTATTTTAAAAGGGTGGTAACCAAACATATTGAGAAATGACTAATTAGTTTAATGAAATGGACTTTAAATATTAAATCAGGATGAAAGTTGTAAATGATATAAAGGGACGTTTTCTAGGAAGAGATTTGTGTGTAGGGAAAATGGGGAAGAAACCACATTCGCCACCGCATCGTTGCCTGAACCCATGAAAACACTACGTGCTCCGGCCCCCTTTAGCAAACTACCTTCACAATCATAAATTCCGACTTTCAATTTGCCCACTCCTACACTAGTAATATCCCTCAATTTGTCTCAAATTGTTTAACTTAAAAAATTAACACGAAAAATGGAGGAGAGAGAATAAAATTGGTGTTACGAAAAGTGTCGAGCTTTAACACGATGATAAACGATCGCACAGCCGGTGATACCGTAAAGCTCGTAATAAAAACAGTGACGGGAAAATGTGGAACGCGAAAAAATTTTTTACGGCGCTATTTTTATATCGACAGGTCTTAGAGATGATATAGGTTTTCACACCTTAGAACCTGAAATAAATAAAAGTTTTCAAATATTTTAAGGACGCAGGAAAAGGAAACTATGTGTTATTTGATCAAAGTTAATATTTGTATTCAAATGGTGTTGTGTGTATGAGTTCCTCTGTTGACCTTCGTTCTGTTGTGATTGCTTTCTGGTTTCACCTAATGTTTTCTCAAAGCGGATATTGCCATTTCTGACCTAGATTTTCGTGTCAATAGAAAAACCCCTCCATCGCAATAAGATTTTAACCTATTTTTTTCAATGATAAGATTAATTCTAAATATGACAGAGGGAGATGTGTCGTAATGAACTTGTCGTGCCATTTGTGCTCCGGATATCCTCCTCCGCAGTTTCCAACATCTCGAAATCATACAATTCATATCTTGTATAGAGCGATGCGGGGTTCACAATATGTTGTCAGAGGTTGCGGCTTCACCCCTCCAAGACACCTTCCCAATTGTATTCTACGCCTTGAGACTTGAATGTTGTTAAACAATACGCTATAAATTAGAGTCGTTATTCAATGTTTAGAAATCGCAAAAGATTTGGTTTGAGCTATTTTACTTTTTGGGCTTTTCAAAAATTTGCTTTGTAGTTTAAAAGGTCTCCAGGGTCCTACACGAGTCTATTGAGCCCCATAACGTGTCGACATAATGCGGTTCGCTATAATGCATTTGACCATAAAATGGCAGAAATCGCGAGTTTCTGTTCACCATCAAAAAATCTGCAACATAAAGAAAATAGTCGAAAACGTTCACCATAATGCATTTTAACATAATCTCACCATAAAGAAGAGATTTAATACTTGTCGTTTCGACATAAAAATTGTCGTTTCAACATAACGCAGTTGAACATAAAGGAAACTTTCATTGTAAAGAACTTGTCATTTTGCCATAGAACTGTTTCTGTCATTATGGCATAATACATCTCACCATAGACTACAGCCAAACAGCCAGCATATTTTCGCCGTTTAAATCGCGATTATTGCGCGGCGACAAAAACCTTAAAACTTGATAGTTTACCATACTGCAATTCAACATTAAGCATAAACTAGGAAAAGCAATTATGCTCGTTTTATGACACAAGGAGGTTAATTTTTTTCCTCTCGCGAGGATCTGCGAATTGTCGTTTCGCCATAATTGCGTTTTAAACGGCGAAAATATGGTGAGATATATTATGCCCAAATGACAGAAACAGTTTTATGGCGAAACAACGAGTTTTTATGGCGAAACTACATGTTTAAAGAGAGGCTTTTTTGGTGAGAAGCGTTGTGGCGACTTGCACTTTTTTTTATGTCGACTTGCATTTATTGAAAAGTCGTTTATGGCGTTTTGTTGAAATGCATTATGCTCAAAATTTTTGAAGTTTTGAGAGGAAAAAAATTAACCTCCTCATTTTATCAAACGAGCTCTCCTTTCGAGAGGAAAAAATCAACCCCTCGGAAAAAATCAATGAATAAATTTAAGCAAATCTCGAAGATTTTTTAAAAAACGAGGGAACTAAAAATACACGCATTGCTCCGTTGGCTCGCGCCTGCGCGTTGTTCTTCTATCGTAAACTCACATGGACCATAAATTTTTAATTTTTTCGTCGAAAAATGTGTCTTATAGGTTATGTTCTTATTATTATATTAGAATGAAGGGATAAAATATTTATTTCGTTTGTTTAAAAGAAAAATCCATTGTCGAAAATATTGTTATGTATGATATAATATATAAAAATTTTATAGGGGGGAGTGATTTTTCTTAGCCGAGGGCATAAAACACGTCAGAAACTGCTTTCAGTGAGTCATAAGTGTTAAGTGGTCTATTTTTTCACACAATGTGGTTTCTCCCTTTCAAAATACGTATTGATGTTGGGGGGACACGAGAAAATAAAAGCTTCTCCCGACATTTCGGGGAAGGCGAAGAGTTTCGATAGTTTACCGGACCCAAGGGCTACATAAGAGAGTTATAGGGTGCATTAGAGGTTTTCTGTAATGAGCCTGCTGTAAGACACTAAAAGTAAAGTGGCCGCTATATCTCGAGACAAAAGCCTTCCAGTTAACATTTCCTTCAATCTATTTTAACTTTGCAAACTCTAAAAAACACAAATTTAAAGCTTTTTCGTGTTGGTAAAAAGGAAGTAATGTTTAAACCATATTTTACCCCTTTAATATTGTACCACCATTAATACCATGATAAATTACCCTTCATTTACATTTATTGTTTTCAAAGCCACTTTTTTTTTTGCTCAAACACTAATTTATCGACCATCGAAAAACGGGGGATTGGCAGATGGCCCGACTTTATTGCTTTGTAAGACCTTTTAATTGCCCTGCCGATTGACTCTGGACGGTCGGGGGTAGAAAGCAGGTTATAATTGGATCAGTCGTTTTAATTTTTTCACCCGAAGTTGATGGACCAAAGCTTGAACCGGAGAGGGACGATAAAAAAAATAGACTGGGGGTTTTGTAAGTCAATTATTTTTTTCCTTCAACCATTTCATTTTTGTTTAAAATTTTTTTTTTAGGATGTATGGTAGTAAAAATGTTTAAGTAAATTAAAATTACTGTAGTAGAAATAAGCAATTAACCTAAGCGCATAATAGCTTTGAAAGAACAAAGGGGTTTCTGCTGAGTCGGAATTTGCAAGTTAAACAAGGAAGTAAGTGAGAAAATAGGTAGGAATGGATGAATAGGGTACGTTTAGGTGGGTATAATCTAATGTAAAGCAGGTTGCCCGGGGGGTCTTTAATGGAAGCAAGAAACCGTGACGGGGGCCGGCCTGGATCGCGGTATTTCCCCAAACAGAAAACTCTCCGGTTGTGGTGTGAGGTTCCGAGTCGAGGGAGACATGGGGCCTCTACTAAAAGACACCCTTGACCGATTTAAAGGGTTTAACCTCCCATACCAACAACCGAAATGTACTTTCCGTACTCAGGGCTATTTATTGCGCTATCCAGAAACTCGGTTTTCCACCCTCCGATTTATACCTAAAGCCCTTCATTTTCTTCCAAAACTTGACAACTTTAAACACCTTAAAGAAGTTATTGTTTTACCAGTTTGAAATTTTAAAAACCGTTTGTCCAATTTTCACCAAATACTCCTTAAATTTTTTCCGAATTTTTGGTGTAGTAGAAGTAAATATTTTTTTATTTAGTAGGGAGAAGTGTGATACTTCCTCGCCTTGCGAGAGGTACATTCCTTGGGTAGAAAGCCCTTCATTTCGACCTTAAAAAACACTTAGAAAACTACTTGAAAAAAAAAAAAATTAATAATAGAAACTTTAAAAAAGAAAGAAAAAAAACTGTGCATTTTTCAAAAAAGAAAAAAAAGTTGAAAAAAAACTCAAAAATTTTTGGGGGAAAAATGGAACAAAATTTTTAACAAACTTTGATTTTTTCCTCGTTTACACTCAGCCATAGTTAATAACTTTTAAACATACTTTTGCAATACTTCCCCTCCTTTATACTCCCCCCCTCCCTCCTTTATACTTCCCATCCGTTAAACTTCCCATCCGTTAAACTTCCCCTCCGCTATACTCTTCATCTTTTATATTTCCCCTCCTTTATACTCCCACTCCTTTATACTTCCCTTCTTTATACTTCCCCTTCTATATACTTCCCCTCCTTTATACTCCCACTCCTTCATACTTCCCCTTCTTTATACTTCCCCTTCTTTATACTTCCTCTCCTTTATACTCCCACTCCTTTATACTTCCCCTTCTTTATACTTCCCCTTCTTTATACTTCCCCTTCTTTATACTTCCCCTTCTTTATACTTCCCCTCCTTTATACTCCCACTCCTTTATACTTCCCCTTCTTTATACTTCCCCTTCTTTATACTTCCTCTTCTTTATACTTCCTCTCCTTTATACTCTCGCTCCTTTATATGTCCCCCTTCTTTATACTTCCCCTTCTTTATACTT
This sequence comes from Orius insidiosus, assembly GCA_014119065.1. NCBI lineage: Eukaryota > Metazoa > Arthropoda > Insecta > Hemiptera > Anthocoridae > Orius > Orius insidiosus. The sequence goes on along the minus strand of JACGAQ010001173.1, from coordinate 41,157 downwards.
CCCCTTCTTTATACTTCCTCTCCTTTATACTCTCGCTCCTTTATATGTCCCCCTTCTTTATAATCCCCTCCTTTAAACCCCCCTCCTTTGTACTTCCCATCCGTTAAACTTCCCCTCCGTTACACTCTTCCTCTTTTATACTTCCCTTCCTTTATACTCCCACTCCTTTATACTACCCCTCCGTTATACTCCCCCTCCTTTATACTTCCCCTCCGTTATAATCTTCCTCTTTTATGCATCCCCTCCGTTATACTCTTCCTCTTTTATATTAGGTGTACAAAATGAAAGTCGGCTAAAATCTATAAAATTCAAATTTACCCTGTGGCTGAGTTTCATTTTGTACACCTAATAATTAAAACTTGTTGGAAATTTAACTCTATAAATTTGTACTTAATTATTTTTTCTAGGATGCACCATTTTCGGAAAATAATTTTTTTAAAAATAAATTTATCTTGAAAACAAAGCGTCCTAGAGAAAAAATGAATAGAATAAAAACTAAAGAGAATTAAATTTCCAACAGATTTTATTTAGTTCATTTTTTCAATATCTGTAACGGTTTACGATTTACAAGCCTTTAAAAATTAACCTTTTTAATGGTTGTACTTCAATAACCTTCTTACACGGAGAAGGTCAACTTTTGATGGACTTTAAAGCCTAAAATGTTCAAAATTTTGAAAAAATGAACTACTAGGTGTACAAAATGAAACTCGGCTAAAATCTAAAAATTCAAATTTACCCTGTGGCTGAGTTTCATTTTGTAATCCTAATACTTCCCCTCCTTTATACCACCCCTCCTTTATACTCCCCCTCCTTCACCTTCCCCTTCTTTATACTTCCCCTCATTTAAACCCCCCTTCTTTATACTTCCCCCTCCTTTATACTCTCCCTTCTCAGTAAGAAAGTTCCCGTCGGGGCAGCTCCAGACTAGTACTTTTAATTATATTACAATTAAGGGTTATTGTGTGGGATAAACTTTGTAGTGAATAGGTGACCTGTGTCCAGTTAGGGGGATTAGTCTCTCCGTCGAGGGGTGCAGGGGCGGGGGGCGGATTGCTGGGATTCCCCCGAGGGCAATAACGACTGAATTATCACGTGCGATGTCAGTCGGTGGAAGACGGCCGACCGCCGACTCTAAATCACCGGCGCGGGGGGGCGCATGACGGCCGAGGGCTCCGGCCCACATGTCCGCACCCCTAAATAACAACTATTTGACGCCATTGTCGAGTAGGATATTTACTGCAGGCCTCGGTGCAATTCTCTCCCTGCATCCCAGTGCATTCCTAACACCGTTTAAGCTTCTATTCATTCATTATGCCTCTCCACATTTCCCATAATAACCTCGTATTCCATACTCACTACGTCCTTTCACTAGAAACTAAATACCCTTTAAACTCCTGCATACCTATTATATAATAATACCCATGACTCAAATGATTCAAACTCATAATTTATTAACGTCATAAATTATTACATTAACTAAAGTATGTAAGTTAGTTCTATAACGATGATAATGAAATTTTAAATTTACAATCCTATTTTCAATATTCACGTTTAAATTTTTCACGTTGTTCCAACTAAAGTGGAGTTAAGAGTATAACGAACGATAAAGGAGGGGAAGTATAAAAGAGGAAGAGTATAACGAACGATAAAGGAGGGGAAGTATAAAAGAGGAAGAGTATAACGAACGATAAAGGAGGGGAAGTATAAAAGAGGAAGCATTTAGTCCTATAAAAAAAAGTTAAATGTAAACCCCCTTTATTTTTCGACGGGGAATCAACTCCATTTGTTAGATTTCAGTTTTCGTTATTCTAAATGAGGGGAAGTATAAAAGAGGAAGAGTATAACGAACGATAAAGGAGGGGAAGTATAAAAGAGGAAGAGTATAACGAACGATAAAGGAGGGGAAGTATAAAAGAGGAAGAGTATAACGGAGGGGAAGTATAAAGTAGGGGTAGTATAAAGGAGTGGGGGTTATAAAGTAGGGGAAGTATAAAAGAGGAAGAGTATAACTTCGTTATTTTAAATGAGAACCCCTATTTTTTATTTAAGATTCGTAATCTACGCAAAATTTCAAGTTGATTTGACCATTATTATGACCTCTTTGGGCAACTCTAAAAAATGCCAAATTTAGGGTACTTTCGGACTAAAATCCGCTAAATTTGGCATTTTTTTAAAGTTTTCAAAGAGGTCGTATGATAAGTATGTAAGTTAGTTCTATAACGATGATAATAAAATTTTAAATTTACAATGCTATTTTCAATATTCGCGTTTAAATTTTTCATGTTGTTTTAACTAAAGTGGACCAGCATTTAGCCATTTAAAAAATGCCAAATTTAGGGTAATTTGGGTCTAAAATCCGCTAAATTTGGCATTTTTTAAAGTTTTCAAAGAGGTCATATGATAAGTATGTAAGTTAGTTCTATAACGATGATAATAAAATTTTAAATTTACAATGCTATTTTCAATATTCGCGTTTAAATTTTTCACGTTGTTCCAACTAAAGTGGACCAGCATTTAGCCATTTAAAAAATGCCAAATTTAGGGTACTTTGAGTCTAAAATCCGCTAAATTTGGCATTTTTTTTAAGTTTTCAAAGAGGTCCTATGATAAGTATGTAAGTTAGTTCTGTAACGATGATAATAAAATTTTAAATTTACAATGCTATTTTCAATATTCGCGTTTTAAACGAGTACCCCTATTTTTTATATAAGATTCGTAATGTACGCAAAATTTCAAGTTGATTTGACCATTAAAATGACCTCTTTGGGCAACTTTAAAAAATGTCAAATTTAGGGTTTTTTGGGTCTAAAATCCGCCAAATTTGGCATTTTTTAAAGTTTTTAAAGAGGTCATATGATTGGTCAAATCAACTTGGAATTTTGCGTTGATTATGAATCTGAAATATTAGGTGTACAAAATGAAACTCGGCTAAAATCTACAAAATTCAAATTTACCCTGTGGCTGAGTTTCATTTTGTACACCTAATAAATGAAAATTGTAGGAAATTTAATTCTCTATAAATTTGTACTTAATTATTTTTTTCTAGGATGCACCATTTTCGGAAAATAATTTTTTTTTTAATAAATTTATTTTGAAAACAGTGCGTCCTAGAGAAAAAATGAATAGAATAAAAATTAATGAGAATTAAATTTCCAACAGATTTTATTTAGTGCATTTTTTCAATATCTGTAACGGTTTACGTTTACAAGCCTTTAAAAATTAACCTTCTTAATGGTTATACTTCAATAACCTTCTTACACGGAGAAGGTCAACTTTTGATGGACTTTAACGCCTAAAATGTTTAAAATTTTGAAAAAATGAACTACTAGGTGTACAAAATGAAACTCGGCTAAAATCTACAAAATTCAAATTTACCCGTGGCTGAGTTTCATTTTGTACACCTAATAACACATAGAGGTTCTCATAAAAAATTACGAATTTGTTGTCGCTCTGGAACACTCTGTATATTAAAACCTTATTCTACCAAATGGAAGTTGAAACACCCTGTATGCTGAAGATTCGCAAAAAAAGCTGGATTTCTGCAGTTTTGCTAACGGTAGGAATATTTACCGCTTTATGCAATATGGTGAAAAATGGCCCATTTATCGACCTACATAACAAAGGGACAACTAGCTAAACAGTACCTTGGATTTTCCACTTAAATACCTTTTTATAACGTTGATTTAGTGCGTGGGTAGACAAGCAAACATACGATCAAAGGGTCCTTTCATTAAAACAGTTGGAAAAAGTTTACTCTTGGCTAAAACGCCCGGCAACTTGTGAAGAAAATGGTTTTTCGGAAGGAAAAGTTGAAATAACCTACAAAAATTAGATGAATCAGGCGTTTTTGAAATGAAAAAACGTTGAAAACGGGTGTTTATCGTTATATAAAATGCCAAAAAAACGTTTTTTGGTAGTTAAATTGAGGACATCTGCAAAATTTAGGTTAATAAGGATTTTCTCGGCAGATAAGAAATTAAAAAAATTTTTTTTTTGAGAGGGACGCCCGAAAATCATCTAAAATCAGCGATTTAAATTTTTTTTAAATCCTCCTATTTTGTGTGCCTCTGTAAACAAAGATATGGGCATAAAAAATTGAAATTGGGGGAAAAAATATGAGGTTTAATATTTTAATTAATTAATCTTACCTTCCTACTTCAATAATAGTCAATTTAAATTAATTATAACCTGTGTATAACCAGATCGAACTCATTTGTCATTCGATGAGCCCCTTAATTACCAAGTATAATTAAATTTTAAACCTCCCCCTCCCAGAGGCTATTCCTTTATTTTTTTTTCGTCATTTTCAATTAGGATGAAGATCTATAAAATTGATTAAAACAAAATAAACGATTTATTCAGTAGGCTTTCATCGTGGTCTTTACTAAATTGGTAAATTATTAGTTATTAACCAGGTTAAAAATATTTTTTTTTTAAATTCAATATGCAAATTAAAGTTTGCATTATTCATTTTTTTTTTTTCGATTAAAATGTCAATCTGAGAGATTTTCATTCATAGGTTTTTATTGAATTTTTGAACTACTCTAATTAATAAAGATAACTAATAAAAAGAGGTTTATTTGAGCGAGGTATAATATCAAAGGTATATTTAGATCGAGTAATCCCTGATATAAAACATAAACCTTTTGGCTCTTTTACTTCTTAGAAATATAGATAGCATTTACTTAAAATATGAAAATTTTTAATTAATTTAAATTAATTTTAAAAATAGCTTGGAAGACCTAATCGTAGAGGGAATCGGAAGACCTAATTACAAGCTGTCAATAAAATATTTAAAATTTGAGATATAAATCAAAGCTTCAAATTGAAATTAATATTTTAACTGTGAATATGGGCGGATTATGGGAAAAGTAGGGTAAGACCGGGAGGTGTCGATTTCGAGCGATTGAGTCCATCCAGGTGGAAAATGGCCGTTGTGCAAATTTTGAATTGGTCAGTCGAATATCCCATTGTTTTGCCGTTAGTTTTGCATTTCTAGGACTTAAGGAAGTTATTGTGATACCCTCCACGTCGAGTTTTTGGGGAAGGGTCTTTCAGACCCCGGAGGGTCAAAACGAATATTGATCTTTACCGATCTCAACATGGTCTGTGGTGCCGGCCGGCCGTCCTTCACTTCACGGCCACAGTTTTCAACAGATTTCCGCCAAATTTTCACTCAATTTTCCTTTGTCCGTGAACGAGAAACAAGGGCGATTTTTGAATTTCGACAAAAATGGCGGTGATAATATGTCTGTTGGAGATTTTAAAAAATTCGCTGCGGCCGATTTTCACCGAATACTCCTTACACTTTTTTCGAATTTTTGGTGTAAAAAATACTTTCTGTATTAGTGTAAAAACACCTTGTTTATCGAGTTTTTCGGCGTTTTACACTTTTAGACGAGTTTTTGATCATTTTTCTCGACTCTATGGTGTAAAAACACCTTTTTTATCGAGTTTTTCAGCGTTTGACACTGTTAGACGAATTTTGATCATTTTTCTCGATTCTACGGTGTAAAAACACCTTGTTTATCGAGTTTTTCGGCGTTTTACACTTTTAGACGAGTTTTTGATCATTTTTCTCGACTCTATGGTGTAAAAACACCTTTTTTATCGAGTTTTTCAGCGTTTGACACTGTTAGACGAATTTTGATCACTTTTCTCAATTCTGTGGTGTAAAAACTCCTTTTTTATAGAGTTTTTAAGCATTTGACACTTTTAGACGAGTTTATATTCATTTTTCTCGATTTGGTGGTGTAAAAACACCTTTTTTTTTTATCGAGTTTTTCACTTTAAGACTAGTTTTTGATCATTTTTCTCGATTATGTGGTGTAAAAACACCTTTTTTATCGAGTTTTTCAGCGTTTGACACTTTTAGACGAGTTTTTGATCATTTTTCTCGATTTGGTTGTGTAAAAACACCTTTTTATGGAGTTTTTTGGCGTTTTACACTTTTAGACGAGTTTTTTTTATCATTTTTCTCGATTCTATGGTGTAAAAACACCTTTCTTATCGAGTTGTTTAGCGTTTGACACTTTTAGACGAGTTTTTGATCATTTTTCTCAATTCTGTGGTGTAAAAACACCTTTTTTATAGAGTTTTTCAGCGTTTGACTCTTTTAGACGAGTTTTTGATCATTTTTCTCGATTTGGTTGTGTAAAAACACCTTTTTTATGGAGTTTTTTGGCGTTTTACACTTTTAGACGAATTTTTTTTTTCATTTTTCTCGATTCTATGGTGTAAAAACACCTTTCTTATCGAGTTGTTTAGCGTTTGACACTTTTAGACGAGTTTTTGATCATTTTTCTCAATTCTGTGGTGTAAAAACACCTTTTTTTATAGAGTTTTTCAGCGTTTGACTCTTTTAGACGAGTTTTTGATCATTTTTCTCGATTTGGTTGTGTAAAAACACCTTTTTTATGGAGTTTTTTGGCGTTTTACACTTTTAGACGAGTTTTTTTATCATTTTTCTCGATTCTATGGTGTAAAAACACCTTTCTTATAGAGTTTTTCAGCGTTTGACACTTTTAGACTAGTTTTTGATCATTTTTCTCGATTCTATGGTGTAAAAACACATTTTTTATCGAGTTTTTCAGCATTTGACACTTATAGACGAGTTTTTGATCATTTTTCTCGATTCTATGGTGTAAAAACACCTTTTTTTTATCGAGTTTTTCAGCGTTTGACACTTTTAGACGAGTTTTTGATCATTTTTCTCGATTCTGTGGTGTAAAAACACTTTTTTCTATCGAGTTTTTCAGCGTTTGACACTTTTAAACGATTTTTTTAATCCATATTCTTCCTCCTCCTTAAACTTCACCTCCCTAAAATTCTCCTCCATTATAGCTCCCCCCCGTTATACTCCCCCCTCCTTGATACTTCCCCTCTGTTATACTTCCCCCTCCCGTATTGTTCCTGCTCTTTAAGGAAGATTTCGTTGGAAGCTCTTCAAACTAGTACCTAATTTTCTGTTTCTCTTGGTCGAAAGGTTGAGAAAAGCGAAGCAAAATGGAGGTTTCCACCCCGAAAAACCTCACTTTCCCCTACATAAAATGAGGTTAAATCTCTAGATATACAGGCGGGTTTCTGAAAGCTAATAATACGTGTAGGTTAGGTTGAAACCCGTGTTATGAAACTGTCCAATTTGGCGGGTCTAGCCACTCAAAGTGGCTTTTAATTGAGAGATGGGTCGAGAAGGGGGGCTCTCCTACCCGGCCGTTTCTAGGTACGCAATTAGCGGACAAGATGGCTCCGCCTTCCTCCGCACAACTCTCTTGATTGCATCACATGCAAATTGCCCGTATTCAAATCGACTCCCAGGAGGACCCCCTTTTACATCCCCCCGTGGGTTTATGACCGAACCCCTAAAATTTACATGTATTTAAAAATAGAATGATATTAAACTTTGAAGACGTTATTCTATTTACGAGTTGGGTTAAATGTCGTCCGAGAACGCTATCACCTTAGAAGCGTTTCCCAAAGGACAATAAATCACTTGAAATACCCGGATCAGGGCCGAGGCCTCACAAAGCCAGAACAAATTCAACACGGAGGAGCGAGCAAGGCTTAAAGAGAGACGTGCGAGTCTGTTCCTCCTAAAATGAGAGAAGGGGGGAGCTCAGATGCGCACATGTAATTGCCTTAAACGATCTCAACCCAGGTATCAACTACCTATAAATCAGACAAAGAATTGAAACCTGTTCCTCATAAAAATCAATGTCTAACTGACGGATTTTTTCTTCCCCTTCAACACACTTTCTAATCAAATCAAATTTTTTTTATTACAACCCGAAATTTCGAGTATCGACATAATGCATTTAACCATAAAATAGCAGAAATCGCGAGTTTACGTTCACCATAAGAATCTGCACCTCAACATAATGCATTTCGTCACGTTAGCTCTACCGGCTATCTCATTTTTCCTAGGTTTTCAGGAGATCAAAAATACGGATTAATTTCTCATTGGAATCAATGCATCAACTGTTGGCTAAATCGTGAACTACGCGTTTTCTGTTGGTATTAGGGTTAAACTACCAACGGAATTCAATTCTCCACAAAATTTACCTTCAGAAACAATGCATAACTCAAAATTGATAAAAAATGAGATAGCCGGTGTTAGAACTAACGCGACGATTTGAACATAATACAACTCTCCATAAAGAAGAGATTTAACACTTGTCGTTTCGACATAAAATTTGTCGTTTCTACAAAACGCAGTTGAACATAAAGGAAACTTTCATTTTTAAGAACTTGTCGTTTCGCCATAAACTACCACTATAATGCGATTCAATATGAAGCATCTCACCATAAACTAGGAAAAGCAAGCAGGCAGCCAATGGGATTAGCTCGTTTTATGACACAAGGGGGTTAATTTTTTTTCTCTCGCGAGGATGTGCGAATTGCCGTTTCGCCATAATCGCGTTTTAAAGGGCGAAAGTAGGCTTGCTCTTTTGCTGTCACTAGTTTATGGTGATATGTATTATGCCGAAACGACAGAAACAGTTTTAAGGCAAAAAAAAAAAAAGTTTAAAGAGAGGCTTTTATGGTGACTTGCACTTTTTTCTTATGTCGGCTTGCATTAATTGAAAAAGTCGTTTACGGCGAAACGCTTTATGTTGAAATGCATTAAGCTCAAAATTTTTGAACTTTTGAGAGGCTAGCTCTTTTGCTGTGCCTAGTTTATGATGCTATGTATCATGCCGAAACGACAGAAACAGTTTTAAGGCAAAAAAAAAAAAAAAACAAGTTTAAAGAGAGGCTTTTATGGTGACTGGCACTTTTTTTTTTTTATGTCGACCTGCATTTATTGAAAAAGTCGTTTACGGCGAAACGCTTTATGTTAAAATGCATTATGCTCTAAATTTTTGAACTTTTGAGAGCTTTATGTTCAATTGTATTATGCCGAATTACATTATGTTGACTACAGATTTTTTATGTCGAAATTCAGATTTTTTTATGTTTAATGGCTTTTGAGTGAGATGCGTTATGTTGAACGGTGTTCTCCCGGAATTTCATTCACTCATAGAGAATCGTAGTTACATTATCGTGGTGACTGGCACTTTTTTTTTATGTCGACCTGCATTTATTGAAAAAGTCGTTTACGGCGAAACGCTTTATGTCGAAATGCATTATGCTCAAAATTTTTGAACTTTTGAGAGCTTTATGTTGAATTGAGGCGTAAAGTAAACAATCGATTTGAGTAAAAAATTGACCGGTTTTCGGTTATTTCGTCATTAATTATCCGGTTGTAATAAATTCACTAATAGTAAGAATTCGGATTCAATAAAACATTAACCAAGTCTCGGTTGTTTTGTCGTGTATAGTGTGTATATCTGGTTTTATTAACTTCGGTTAAAATAAACAATCGGTTTTAGTAAGAAATTAACCGGTTTTCGGTTATTTCGTGATTAATTATCCGGATGTAATAAATTCACTAATATTATGAATTCGGATTTAATAAAAAACATGAGCTAAGTCTCGGTTGTTTTGTCGTGTATAGTGTGTATATCCGGTTTTAGTAACTTCGGTTAAAATAAACAAACGGTTTTAGTAAGAAATTAACCGGTTTTCGGTTATTTTGTCATTTAATTTCAAATTTTTAGATTTAGTACAATCGAATTCGTATAATTATATAAAATAATTTTTTTTTTCAATCAAAACTTCCTTATTTATTAAAAAAAAATTTATAACGTTTTTTTTTTTTTTTTGACTATATACACAAAAAATTTATTTGCATTAAAAAAACTAAGGTTTTCTGAAAGTTATTTTCGTATTCAAATTTTTTTTTGTTTTGAAGGATCAGATTGAGGTTCAGGAAAATTTTTTTTCCTCCTGAGAGTTATTCGTGAAATTTTAATTTAAGGGAAGAGAACAAGTGAGAACTGTTCGTTTCATTTGCAATTCGTATACACACGTAGAAAAAGGTATTCGGAGGGAGAAAAACCTCAATGTGAATATGCATTTTTCCAGCGTCAATGACGGGCTCCCTCTCAAAATGTCAAGGGCACTTTAATACCTTCACTCGAACCACTCCGGAGAGGCTTCGCCTGGTGTTTCCTTTCAAATTCCACCTTCCCTCCCGTCAGTTGGCGGCTCTAGTGCCTTTCTAGCTTTGGAAAGCGATTCGAGTTTGGAAACAAGCTAATTCATGTTTACAGTTTTAGTTTTTTTTTTTGTTTCTCCCATAATAACGACGTTATCGTCTTAATAAATTTCCCTCCGCAAGAATGGTGCAGTGAACATTACAATCTGCTGTTGTTAGGTCTCAATAGTATACTTTATGTTTGCATTTGGGGCAGAGATAAGGCACAACCGCAGCCTCCCTGACAAACAATCGATTCTCCTAGTTTTATTCCTTTTTCCTTCCAATACAGCCAAATGGTTTTTTCCCCCCGCTTCATTTTTTGATAAATAACAAAGATACATTTCATTAGAATTTATTTGTTAAGGAGGATCGTACCTCCGAAATATTCTGTTAGGAACACAAGAGATCGCAGCACATTCGCCCCTAAATTAGTTTCATATATTTGAGCAGCATTGGTAAATTTTTTTAAACAAAAGGTTGTCCGCGTTATTTTTTAAAAAATTTCCCTTTTTTTCTAGCGAGGAGAGCACGTTTGACTTTTTTTTCCCTCACCACACGAGCTTTTCTTACTGGAGGAAAAAAAATTAACTTCCGTTCAAACTATTTTGAACTCAGACGAATTTCAACTAAACTAAAAATGAACTAAAAATACACGCATGCGCGTTGCTCAGTTTGCTCGCGCATGTGCGTTGTTCTGATATCGTAAACTCACATGTACCCGTTTTTTATACACGTAGGACCACCCTGTATTTAATTATGAATCTGTAGAATAAATAAATACTTTGTTAAAAACTTTATAATTATCATTTTGTCCAACTAAATAGACCGAAAATCCATCCCTTATGATTAACCACCTCGTGATATCAAACTAGTTTTAACTCAGACAAATCTCAAAGATGAATTTTTAAAAAAACGCGGGATCTAAGACACGCATGCGCGTTGCTCAGTTTGCTCTGGTATCGTAAATTCACATGTAACCGTTTTTTTTTTATACACGTAGGACCACCTTGTATTTACTTATGGATCTGTAGAATAAATAAATACTTTGTTAAAAGTTTTATATTATAAATAAAAATTATAGGAAATTAATTTTCTATAAATTTGTATTTAATTATTTTTTTCTAGGATGCACCATTTTCGGAAAATAATTTTTTTTTAAATGAATTTATCTTGAAAACAGTGCGTCCTAGAGAAAAAATGAATAGAATAAAAATTAAAGAAAATTAAATTTCCAACAGATTTTACTTAGTGCATTTTTTCAATATCTGTAACGGTTTACGATTTACAAGCCTTTAAAAATTAACCTTCTTCAATTTTTGAAAAATGCGGGAACTAAAAATACACGCATGCGAGTTGCTCAGTGGGCTCGCGCATGCGCGTTGTTCTGGTATCGTAAACTCACATGTACCCGTTTAATACACATAGGACCACCCTGTAATTATGAATCTGCATACTAAATAAGTACCTACTTCGTTAAAAAATTTATAATTAAATAACATTTTATCAAACTAAATAGACCGAAAATCCATCCCTTATAATTAAATAAGCCGAATTAAAGCTTGAACAATGAACTAAGTTGAGATGGAACTTATTGTTTACTTTGCCTTTATGTTTAAGGTATTGATTCTTATTACCTAAGTAGTTACACAGGATAAGTTATACAACAGAACGAAAATAAACTTCATAACCATCAGTTCGTTTATACCAAAGCATGTTAACATTCTAAAGAGAACTTATTGTAAAACCCTCCATGTATGGTTTTTGAGAAATGTGTCTAGGCAAAAATCTTAATTTAACTTCCTCAATATTCTAGATACAGAAAAAAAAAGTACTTGTTTAAAGAGCTTCCAACGAAAACTTCCTTAAGGAGACTTAACAATATAGGAGGGGGAAGTATAACGGAGGGGAAGTATATAGGAGGGGGAAGTATAAGGGAGGGGGAAGTATAAGGGAACAAAAGTATAACAAAGGGAGGGGAAGTATAACGGAGGGGGAAGTTTTTTATTGTTTTTTTTTTCGAAAAATTTTCCAAGTTTTCTTTTTTTTCGAAAAATTTTCCAAGTTTTCTTATTTTTCGAAAAATTTTCAAGGTTTGTTTTTTTGAAAACTTTTCGAGTTTTTTTTAATTTTCCGAGTTTTTATTGTTTTTTGAAAAATTTTCCGAGTTTTTTTTTAATTTGCACAGTCTACCTTGATTGTTCTTTTTTTTTGAGTAAATTTTTGTGTCAAGGTAGAAATAATGAGCTCTTTGGCCTACGGATGTGCCTCTCGTAAAGGGTAGAAGTATGAAATTTCTCCCTACTAAAAACAAGGTAGAAATAATGGGCTCTTTGGCCTACGGATGTGCCTCTCGTAATGGATAGAAGTATGAAATTTCTCCCTACTAAAAACAAGGTAGAAATAATGGGCTCTTTGGCCTACGGATGTGCCTCCCATAATGGGTAGAAGTATAAAATTTCTCCCTACTAAAAACAAGGTAGAAATAATGGGCTCTTTGGCCTACGGATGTGCCTCCCATAATGGGTAGAAGTATGAAATTTCTCCCTACTAAAAACAAGGTAGAAATAATGGACTCTTTGGCCTACGGATGTGCCTCCCATAATGGGTAGAAGTATAAAATTTCTCCCTACTAAAAACAAGGTAGAAATAATGGGCTCTTTGGCCAACGGATGTGCCTCCCATAATGGGTAGAAGTATAAAATTTCTCCCTACTAAAAAAAAAATGATAATTTGATGATGATTTTTCGGTAGTAGGGAAGAAAAATGTTTAAATTGCGCTACTTTAAGGAAGTTCCAGGAGTGGCTAGATCCAAAATAGTACTTTTACGTATTTCGTTGAGAAATAGAGTAAAGCCCAGCATTAGATCGTCAATGTAGTTATCAGGTTGGGAGCCGTTTAGGACCCTTATTGCCATCCGATATATAAAAGGCCTCGGGTGAAAGGGTGAGGCGGCCGAAAGTTGCCAAGGGTGGACATGTTAAAGGAAACGACATTACCCACCCCCTTTTCGATGTTTCCTTATGTCCTTATCACCACCAATAACTCAAAATGTTTAATTTTAAAAAATAGCTTAACTTCCTATATAAAAAAAAAAACTTTTCAAGAAAGTTAAGGAATTTTGTTAAGAAGTACGTTGGGAAAATAGGGGCACATTAGGGGAATGAACTATTCAAGAAAGTGGTCCTTCGAAAATGTTCGAGTTCATTACATTCTTAGATTTCCCGGATCCGCGCTCTCTTTACTTCCATCTTTTTCCCCCGCCTCTCCGAGTCAATAAATGAAAAATATTTTCCTTCTCAAAGCCTTCAATTGATAAACGAGATTCCACGAGGACGAAGCTGAGAGGCTAATGTGGAAAATAAATATTTCCCCCCAAACCCTCGGTCTCTTTCAGAAAATCTGGCGCTTTTCAATGTACTCCATTCCGCCTCTTTTTTAGGGGAAAAAACGACCAAATTCAATAACCAAAAAAAAGTATATAATTTTCGATAATGTAACTTCGATTCTCTATGAGTAAATGAAATTCCGGGAGAACACCGTTCAACATAACGCACCCAAAAGCAGTTAAACATAAAAAAATCTGCATTTTGACATAAAAAATCTGTAGTCGACATAATGTAATTCGGCATAATACAATTGAGGCGCTCCACGAAGGGCGAACTCGACAAAACGTAGAGGAAGTGGCTCCTTCTGAAACTCCCTCAAAATGGAGCAATTTAAATTTTCGAAAAGAAAAAAATCAAGCAAATAATAAACAACGAATGCCGGTTTTTAATCCTTAAATCTCTTTCATTCTAAAAATACTTTTTTGATAATAATGGTAGAAAAAGGATGAAAAATTAATTTTTTTTAAGCTTGGCAAAAAAGTTTTAAAGATCAAAATATTAATAAAAGACAAACGAATCCTCACACCCTTGTTTCTTATGAGGTTCACCGTTGGCGAGGGGGGTGAGGGTCGGGGGTTAAAAAAAAATTGATGGACGACCTTCATTAATCCGGTTTTAGGGTAGGTGGGGGCGGCTCTATTTTTTAACACGGCCGTCCCACCGAGAAACAACTTTATATTGATTTATTTTCCATTATAAGAGCTTCTCCGAGTCCCCCTTCCCGTAAATGAAGTGCTTCCCGATGGTACGCGATCTTTATTTATGAAATGCGACGAGAATAAAAACCACTTGTATAGACAAAACGATGCAAATACGAAATATGCAAATCTATACTTGTCACTGAATATATTCAATTTCTTTTTTTATTGATAAGAAATATTATTGTTTTATAAGATTTGTCGCTATTGTCTAAAATTTAGATTATCCGGGATTAAGGACTGATGGAAAAACAGCTCTTTCACAATAGCTCAGTTATTCATGTTCACGTTTTGAATCCTTCGGAGGGATTTAGCCATAGATTTCCCAGGCGGAAGGGCCTCTGCGTACTTACTCCTTTTGTGTACGAAGATTTACAATCTAAAAATGTTATCTCCTGAAAATTAAAAAAAATAAAAGGTGAGAGAGTCGTACTTATTTTTATTAAACGGACAAGGCCGGTTTTAGGTTGTTAACTGCCTTTATCAACATCCTCTGTCAACAGGGCCGGCCTATCAGCAGGATTAGCAGTACAAGTCAATATTAGCGGAACCACCCCGGCGGAGGGCGCTTAATGCGATTATTATTCTTCAACCGGGTCTAACCTACCCCCATCGGATTATCCAACTACTCGGCACACCCTGAACGAAAAACCCCCTCAACGCCCCCCTTTTCCTTTAGCTTGGAGTACAAACGGTTTAATAGATGTCATGGAATTCGCAACACGTAGGATAGCCTTTTTCCTTTTTTGTCTTCCCTAAAGCTTTTTTTTTTCCTCTCCTCTCTCGTTCTTATTTCCAATTTATTTTTTTAGAGGCAATAAAACACCCCCGAGTTCCAACGATTACAGAGACCAAAACATCAAACGCACTTCGAAAAAGTGGTTTCAAGGCTTAAATTTTTTTTTTCTACAAGTAAAAAACCTTGAGGTTTTAGTGAATCCAGTGAAAGTTAAAATTTAGCTATAATGAAAAGTTTCCTGGTCCTGACACAGTCATAAATATTTAATCATTTATTTATGCAGTAAAGTCGGTTAAAGTAAACATTCGGTTATTTTGTCGTGTATTAATCCGGTTTTGGTAAATTCGGTTCAAATAAAGAATCGTTTTTAGTAATAAATTAACCGGTTCTCGGTAGTTTTGTCGTGTATTAATCCGGTTTTAGTAAATTCGGTTAAAGTAAACAATCGGTGTTTGTAAAAAATTAACCGGTTCTCGGTTGTTTTGACGTGTATTAATCCGGTTTCAGTAAATTCGGTTAAAATAAACAATCGTTTTTAGTAAGAAATTAACCGGTTTTCGGTTCTTTTGTCGTGTATTAATCCGGTTTTAGTAAATTCGGTTAAAATAAACAATCGTTTTTAGTAAGAAATTAACCGGTTTTCGGTTGTTTTGTCGTGTATTAATCCGGTTTTAGTAAATTCGGTTAAAATAAACAATCGGTGTTAGTAAAAATTAACTGGTTCTCGGTTGTTTTGTCGTGTATTAATCCGGTTTTAGTAAATTCGGTTATAATAAACAATCGTTTTTAGTGAGAATTTAACCGGTTTTCGGTTGTTTGTCGTGTATTAATCCGGTTTTAGTAAATTCGGTTAAAATAAACAATCGTTTTTAGTATGAAATTAACCGGTTTTCGGTTATTTCGTCATTAATTATCCGGTTGTAATAAATTCGATAATAGTAAGAATCGGTTCTAATAAAACTAAACAGGTCTCGGTAGTTTGTCAAAAAATCGTTAACAAAGATAAGATTTTTTCAAAAAATCGTTAAGAAAGTTAACATTTTTTCGAAAAATCGTAAAAAAAGAAAAGATTTTTTCAAAAAACGTAAAAAAGGTAAAATTTTTCAAAATCTTACAAAAAAAATCTTACAAAAAACTCTGGTATTTTGTGGGGAAAAAAACAAACTAATATCTTAAAAATGGTAAAGAAAATTCGATTACACTCCAATCGCTATCACGATTTTAAAAAATGATTACCTTTACAATCGCAATCATGATTTCGATTATACCTCTGGAAGAAATTAGACATTTTTAAATCGATTAAAAATTGACAATTTTGTGATTTTTACAGGTGAAGGGGACCCTGAATTCGCGTTTCCGATCGGAAATTTGACTACACCTGTGGGAAGAGAAGCTGTATTATCCTGTACAGTGGATAACCTTGGAAAATATAAGGTAAAATTTAAAATAAAAAAATTGTCGTTTGCAGAGGATGTTCTTAAGCTTTATGTTCCTTAACGATAAATCGCTTAGTGCCGAAGAGTTTTGTTTTGGATCACGCACAAAGGGAGTTAATGTTGCATTTACCTTTAAAAAAACGAAATCTTTGCTCCCTAAAAAATGGGGGGGTCCTGTTTTTTTACAAATCATTTATTCCGAGGTCGATCAGTAAAGGGTCAGATGTTAAGGAGTAAACATAAGTCGTGGGAAAAGGGCCAATGGTTTGGAATCTTTTCTAAATCGTAACCCAACACCCTCATTCCCGTCCTTTTGACGGCAAAGGTCGCCCACCCGCTCGGGGTTAAATTGGAATTCTTTAATTCCCTCTTATCGAGGATATCCAAGACTTTTTATTCTCTCCTTAATTGGTTAATGGCTTTATGCAGATCATTTCTTACTAATTGGATTTCAATAATAATGGATTTTAAACTACGATTAAGTCTTAACTGTCAAACTTTTTTTGATTACTCCCCCCCGCTTTTTCCGAAGAAAAAGGTGCATTTTTTTCAAGCATGCAAGTAAGATATCACTGTCCGAAAGAAGGATTTATGACCGGGGGTTTAGTTGAATGGGCGGCTGTTTTGACGAGGGGTTGGTTCTTAGCTTACTTGAGATATTGCTAGATAGAATGGGTGGGGGGGGGGGGGTGGAGTGCGAGGGACAACCCAGGTGTGGAAAAGCATAAGGAAAACAACTAGGGCTTATCCCTCTGAGCACCCCCTCCCTTTTCCGTAGTTAGGTAAACACCTCCCCTCCATCGCCTTATTTCATCCCATAAATTATTAATTCACCGAAAACTTATTTTAGGGGGAATATTTACTGCGGCAATATACACACTCGAAAGTATATCAAACATAAATAAATAAAAATAAAATCAATAACTTTTTTTATATATTCTTAAAAATATTATCGGGTCACAGGGCTCTTTTTTCTGAATCTAATTTTTAACTTCCTTAATTTTTTTTTTCTTACAAAAATCAGTAACTCGTCAATAAGAACAAAATCCCCTTGAATTCCGCAATTTTTTCGGCCCAGTAGGACTCCTTTGGGATGGTGGGATTTGAATGAATGAATGAAAAAGTACTTATATTAGGTGTACAAAATGAAACTCAGCCACAGGGTAAATTTGAATTTTGTAGATTTTAGCCGAGTTTCATTTTGTACACCTAGTAGTTCATTTTTTCAAAATTTGAAACATTTTAGGCGTTAAAGTCCATCAAAAGTTGACCTTCTCCGTGTAAGAAGGTTATTGAAGTATAACCATTAAGAAGGTTAATTTTTAAAGGCTTATAAATCGTAAACCGTTACAGATATTGAAAAAATGCACTAAATAAAATCAGTTGGAAATTTAATTCTCTTTAATTTTTATGCTATTCATTTTTTCTCTAGGACACACTGTTTTCAAGATAAATTTATTTAAAAAAAATTATTTTCCGAAAATGGTGCATCCTAGAAAAAAATAATTAAGTACAAAATAGAGAATTAAATTTCCTACAATTTTTATTTATTAGGTGTACAAAATGAAACTCAGCCACAGGGTAAATTTGAATTTTGTAGATTTTAGCCGAGTTTCATTTTGTACACCTAATATTTACAAAAATAAAATTAAAAACTACAAATTCTTGTTTTACAAAAAAAAATGACTGTTCACAAAAAGAAAAAGTTCTTTTTTAAAAGAAAAAAGGCAGCAAATCTGTCATAAAAATTAAAAACCAATAAAGAGGTGGTGAGTGGCTCTATCTCTTGGGGAACGGTGGCGGCCGCTTTAGGGAGACGGTTTGTTTCCAGCTTCCCGCTGTATCCACTAAAGCTCTCGGAGATAGGTTCACAGTGAAAAGATAGAAATGATTGTGAAAGAGGGAATAGCTCACCTGACGAGGCTTTTTAAGCCGAAACGCGTTATCACAGTAATTTCTTCCTCTTTAATTGGTTAATTCTTTGATAGTAAGTCCAATAAACATGCGGAATACGGAAGCAATAAAAATTAAAAGTAAATGTAAGAAGTTCTTTAGTACTGCTTCAGCATGGGGTTAACCGTCTGCTGGAGGGACGGTGGGATTTTTTAGGGTAAATACTTTTCATCAAAATCTTGGCGGAAAGAGTGAGGAAAACGCTTTAAAATTCAAAAATTGCATTCTTTTCGCCAGATTTTAGGTCATTTACCCGGATTTGTAAACGAGAATAAGGTTCAGTTAACTCAAAAATCACCTTTCTTCATGACTTTCCTTGCAAACTTATTGTTGAGTGCCTACATCTCGTCCGAAAGTATTCTCATCCTTAAATATTCTCGTCCTACTGTCTTCTCGTCCTAAAACTAAAGTACAAAAAGTGCTGCGTCGGAGAAATGCGGCAGCGTTCCACGCCAGCAAATTTTAAACTCCTTTTTGAGCCTACCGAGCTCATCATCCATCCCAGGGCCGCCTACAGGGTGAGCAAATCCTCGCGAGAGGAAAAAATTAACCCCCTTGTGTCACAAAACGAGCTGATCCTCGCAAAAATAAACAAACAAACCGACCGTGACTTGCTGGGGTGGAACGCTGCCGTATTTCTCCGACGCAGCAGTTTTTGCACGTTAGTTTTAGGACGTGAAGACTGAGAGACGAGAGTACTTTCGAATGAGAATACATTTCATTTAATTATAAGTAATATTTTATTTTACACATGTTTTAACTTCCTTAAAGAAGTTATTGCGATACCCTCGACGTCGGGTTTTTGGGGAAGGGTCTTCCAGACCCCGGAGGGTCAAATCGAATATTGATCTTTACCGATCTCAACTTTGTCTGTGGTGCCGGCCGGCCGGCCGGCCGTCCGTAGCATTTTTTTCCGGAACACTTTACGGCCACAGTTTTCATCCGATTTTCACCAAATTTTACACAAATTTCTTTAGCCGGTGAAGAAGAATGTAACGAGGGGGATTTTTGAATTTCGAAAAAATGGCGGAGATATGTCTGTTTGAAATTTTAAAAAATTCGCTGCGGCCGAACCGTTAATCCGATTTTCACCAAATTTTCACCAATTACTCCTTATATTTTTTAAGAATTTTTGGTGCAAAAAAATTGCCACTTTTTAATTACTATTTTTATTAGTAGGGAGAAATTTCGTACTTCTACCCTTTACGAGAGGCACATCCCTAGGCCAAAGAGCCCATTATTTCTACCTTGACACTTATAAATTTTTCGAAAAAAAGAACTTCAAAATTTTTCAAAAAAAAAAAAAAAAAAGAAAAAAGAAAAAGAAAGAAAAACCCGGAAAATTTTTCGAAAAAAAAAATTTTTTTTGACAAAAAAACTTAGAACATTTTTCGAAAAAAAAACTTAGAAAATTTCTCGGAAAAAAAAAAAAAAAAAAAAAAAAGGAAAACCCGGAAAATTTTTTAAAAAAACTTTGAAAATTTTTGAAAAAAAAAAAAAAAAATTTTTTTTTGACAAAAAAAACTTACAACATTTAAAAAAAAAAGAACTTAGAAAATTTTTCGAAAAAAAAAACTTAGAACATTTTTCGAAAAAAAAACTTAGAAAATTTCTCGGAAAAAAAAAAAAAAAAAGGAAAACCCGGAAAATTTTTTGAAAAAAAAAAAATTTTTTTTTTTTTGACAAAAAAAACTTACAACATTTTAAAAAAAAAGAACTTAGAAAATTTTCGAAAAAAAGAACTTTGAAAATTTTTCTAAAAAAATAACTTAAAATTTTTTCGAAAAAAAAAAAAAAAAAAAAACCCGGAAAATTTTTCGAAAAAAACTTTAAAAATTTTTGAAGAAAAAAAATTTTTTTTCGGACAAAAAAAACTTAGAACATTTTCCAAAAAAAAAGAACTTAGAAAATTTTTCGAAAAAAAAAAAAAAAAATGCCCGAAAAATTTTTTGAAAAAACTAACTTGGAAAATTCTCCTTTATACTTTCCCTCCCTACTACATCCCCTTCCTTTATACTTTCGTTCCCTTATACTTCCCCCTCCATTATACTTCCCCCTCTGTTATACTTTCCCCTTCCTTATACTTTCCCCTCCGTTATACTTCCCAGTTCGTTATACTTCCCCCTCCGTTATACTTCCCCTCCCATATTATACTTCCTACTCCGTTATACTTCCCCTCCCACATTCTTCCCACTCCGTTATACTTCTCCTACCATATACTTCTCCTCCCATATACTTCCCCCTCCTATATAGATACTTCTCTTTAAGGAAGTTCCCGTCGGGGCCAGCTCCAGACTAGTACTTTAGGACGAGAAGACAGTAGGACAATACTTTCGCATGAGATGTGTGCCCCCGTTATTGTTTATTTTTATTTTTGCCGGAAGGATGAACAATCCAGACATTTTTCCCCCACCAAAAATTTTTAAGAAACATAAGGAGAATTTGGTAAAAATTTGGTGAAAATCGGACTGACGCGACGGTTCGGCCGCTGCGCAGTTTTTAAAATTTCAAACTTTCATCAACGCCATTTTTTTCGAAATTCAAAAAACGCTCTTGAAAAATTTCTTGTTTCTATTTATGAAGATAGTGTAAAAATTTAGTAAAAAACGGTGAAAATTTTGTAAACGAGAATATGGTTCAGTTAACTCAAAAATCACCTTTATTCATGAGTCATGACTTTCCTGGCAAACATATTGCAAATAATTTTTTCATTATGTGTTTTTGTTTATTTTTATTTTTGCCGGTAGGATGAAAAATTCAGACATTTTTCCCCCGCCAATAATTTTTAAGAAACATAAGGAGAATTTGGTAAAAATTTGGTGAAAATCGGACTGACGTCTCGGCCGCTGCGCAGTTTTTAAAATTTCAAACATTCATCACCGCCATTTTTTCGAAATTCAAAAAACGCTCTTGAATAATTTCTTGTTTCTATTTATGAAGATTGTGTAAAAGTTTAAGCGAAAAACGGTGAAAATTTTTGCCGCCAAGTATTCCCGGCACCACAAACAAATTTGAAGGGTAAAATAACAGCTAAAGTTGATCCACGATTAATGAGCCACCCTGTATAATTTATTACTTTTTGACAATGAAGTCAAAAGGTGCTGGAAATGTGGGTCTATGATAAAGACCAAATTCACAGACTTTATTTAAAAAATTAAAAATAAAAAAAAATTAGCCAAGCCTGAGTTTTGAACACTGGACCTCGGTGTCAGATTGCGTGAGTGAAAACCGAGGGAGGGTGATAAATATTTTATGAGCTCATTATTTTTTAAATTGGACGCGTTTTTTTATTTAACGAGGAAGTTATTTGTGGAGAGGTTTGTGGGGGAAAAAAATAAGTGAAAAAATAAATTAGACGAAAGTATAGTCGAGGAAACTTCTGAAAGCCTTCATGATTATGGTATACCGATGTCTAGGCGAGCATGAAACTAAAGTTTTGAGGCTAACAAGGAAAGTTCTGTGGTCAAGGGGGAGATGCGAGAGAGAGAGAGAGAGAGACGTCTCTCTAAACTTTGTCAACACTTCCTCCGAAAGGTGACCACTTGACAATTATTGCCATGGCACACTTTTCAACACACTTCAATATAAATTGGGTTTTTCTCGATCTCAGGAAAAGGAGGAAAAAAGGGATTCTCGAAAAGGGGAAAAATATAATTGAGAACATACCTATTAACGTACTTAAAGAAGAAATTGTTTTACCCTCACTTGTCGGATTTTTAGGGAAGGATCAAAATTAATTATTGATCTCAACTTTTTCTGCGAACACTTCACGGCCCCATATTTCGAGTTCCTACATCTCGTCCGAAAGTATTCTCGTCCTAAAATCATTTCGTCCTAAAAATATCTGTGAAATAAAATATTAGTTGTGAGCACATCCTCGCGAGAGGAAAAAAATTAACCCCCTTGTGTCATAAAACGAACCTAACATAAACAAACCAACTGTGCTCAAAGTTCGTGTTCGTTTGATATCGCAAAGGTCTTTGATACTGGTGTTCTCACCTTATAGGCCCTGGGACGGATGATGAGCTCGATACGCAAAAAAAAGGGGTTTAAAACTTGCTGGGGTGGAGCTCTGCCGCTTTCCTCCGACGCAGCAATGAACGGTTTTTTTGTGCGTTAGTTTTAGGACGAGATGACATTAGGACGAGAATACTTTTGATTGAGATTACATTTGATTCATTTGTAATATTTTATTTACAGATATTTTTAGGACGAGAATACTTTCAGACGAAATGATTTCTATTTTAATAAAGTATAATATTAAAAAAATTGTATGACAATTGAAATCCACTTGTCCGAATGTCTTCTCGTCCTACTGTAATCTCGCCCTAAAAAGGGGCGTAGCCTGTTAGGACGAGATTACTTTCGGACGAGATGACAGTTTATATTTTTTCTTTTTCCATGAAGTTTGGGACGAAAATACTTTAGGTCGAGGTTACTTTCGGGCGAGATGTAGGCACTCATATTTAAAAAATTGCATAAAAATTGAAATCCGCTTGTCCGAATGTCTTCTCGTCCTACTGTCATCTCGTCCTAATGGCACCTCGTCATAAAAAGGGGCTTAGCCAGTTAGGACGTTGATATATAAAACTTAGATTTATAAAACTGGCTACGCCCCTTTTTAGGACGAGATTACTTTCGGACGAGATGTCAGTTTATATTTTTTTCTTTTTCCATGAAGTTTGGGACGAGAATACTTTAGGACGAGATCACTTTCGGACGAGATGTAGGCACCCAATAGTTGTACAAGAAATTCAACGTGAGCGATTTTTGAATTTCGAAAAAATGGCGGAGATATGTCTTTTTTGACATTTTAAAAACTAATATTCACCAAATTCTCCTTATATGATTAAAGGTTGATAAATTAAAAAAATTGTATAGTAGGGAGAAACTGTCTGGTGTTCTCCCACGGGCGAGACGGTCATCCCTCCACCAAAATAAATAAATAAAAATGAAATAATAATCAAAATAAGTAGATTGAAATATGTTAGAAAAAAAAAAACTTAAAATTATACTTCCTCCTCCCTAAGACTTTCCCCTTTTGTATACTGTCCCCCTTTAAGGAAGTTCCCGACGCGGCCAGCTCCTTACTAGTACTTTTTGATTGCAAAAACGTAGGTGAACATTTTTTTTTTTCAAAGTAGTGTTAAAAAAAGGTTTGTTTTAATGGTCACGATGGGTAAAAGGCATTTGGACTAATGTAATGTCGGTGGGCCGTTCGCCAGGACACCACTAATCGTGCTCACTCAGCTCCGCCCCCTAACCAGTATATATTCTTCCGGGCTATTAGTTTCCGATAAATAAAGTTACTATTTTAACATTTTCGAGTGGCGTTTCCAAGAGTTTTACACTAAAAGATCCTTATCCCAACATATGTAATCCGGTTACATCTATATTTCCTAATCAGCGTTTCCCCGGGGGTCTCCCTAATCTACATACATACAGATTAGCCGAATACACGGACACACAGACGCGCATTTACAGCATCCATTTCTACCTACGAATTTACAAGTGGCACCGTTATACACGGGATTCATTAAACATTCTTGTCCGTATTCAAATGGGTTTCAATTAGCGCCTATTTAAAGCCTTTTTTTATACCCTAATTAGTAATTAATGTGGGAAGATGTGCTGGGCAATATGTTTTATTTTTTTCAATTATTCGCTTCGATAAACTCACTGGAAGATAAATTGATGACATTGGTGATCCATCATCTGAAGTGGTTAATTTTTATTCAAAAGGATTCTTTTTTTTTAAAGTACTAGTCTAGAGCTGGCCAGGACGGGAACTTCTTCAAAGTAGTAATTTTTCATCGATAATATCGAAAATGAAATTTTTAGTATCTAGGTAAAAAAAATGATAGCCTTCGCCCATCCAGGCCACACAGAACGGGGTATGCTGCCAAAAGTTTTACCTTCTATTTATTTTTCAATCGATTTTTTGCGATTCCAATTTTGAAAAAATAAAATAAAAGGTTTTTAAAAATAAATTCTGATTATTTTAAAGAAGTTGGTATTTGGTGAAAATCGCAACAATGGGAGGGTACTTTTGAGTTTATGATACCAGAACAACGCGCATGCGTGTATTTTTAGTTCCCGCGTTATTTCAAAAGTTCATCTTTCAGATTTGCCTAAATTCAAACTAATTTGATAACATTAGTGGGTTAATTTTTTTCCTCTCGCAAGGAGAGCTCGTTTAAATTAGGTGTACAAAATGAAACTCGGCTAAAATCTACAAAGTTCAAATTTACCCTGTGGCTGAGTTTCATTTTGTACACCTAATAAATAAAAATTGTAGGAAATTTAATTCTCTATAAATTTGTACTTAATTATTTTTTTCTAGGATGCACCATTTTCGGAAAATAATTTTTTTTTTTAAATAAATTTATCTTGAAAACAGTGCGTCCTAGAGAAAAAATGAATAGAATAAAAATTAAAGAGAATTAAATTTCCAACAGATTTTATTTAGTGCATATTTCAATATCTGTAACGGTTTACGATTTACAAGCCTTTAGAAATTAACCTTCTTAATGGTTATTCTTCAATAACCTTCTTACACGGAGAAGGTCAACTTTTGATGGACTTTAACTCCTAAAATGTTTAAAATTTTGAAAAAATGAACTACTAGGTGTACAAAATGAAACTCGGCTAAAATCTACAAAATTCTAATTTACCCTGTGGCTGAGTTTCATTTTGTTCACCTAATAACACGTGCGGTTTGATTTTTTTCCTCTCGCAAGAAGAGCTCGTTTGATATCACGAGGGGGTTAATTTTTTCCTCTCGCATGGAGTGCTCCTTTGATAACGCGATAGGGTAATTTTTTTCCTCTCGCAAGGATAGCTCTTTTGTTGTTTTTTCCTCTCCACACGAGCTTTTCACGTGAGAGTTAAAAAGTTATAAAAGTGTTATCAAACTAGTTTGAATTTTGGCAAATCTCAAAGATGAATGTTTTGAAAATACCCGGGAACTAAAAATGCACGCATGCGCGTTGTTCTGGTATCGTAAACTCACAAGTACCGACCACTGTTTCGGCCGTTGCGCGGTTTTAACCATCTTAAACAGACAGACCTCCGCCATTTTTGCAAAAAAAAAAAATCTTTTTCATTTTTAAGATAACTACCAAAGGAAAATCCTGTGAAAATTTGGGAAAAATGGTATGAAAATTGCGTCCGTGCGGCCGGCATCAAAGGCTCATGATCGGAAAAGATCAATAATCATTTTTCCTCTACAGGATCTGGAAAAACCTTTTCCTGAGATCGCCCCATGGAGGGTATCACAATAACTTCTCTTTGAGAAAGTTAAAAACGGAATGCTATGGTGGAAATTAAATTTGCACGTTAAAATTGGTTTTTGGAAAATCTTCTTAGTGACGCGTGGAGTGTCTCTGACGGAGCATAAATCAAGAGAATGAAATTGACTTTCCTAAACTTGTAGCAAAGAGGGAAGAAGGGCGCGGCGGTTGCAATGAAATTCTCAAGCATCACCCTTTAGTTAATGTTTCAAAGTTTTCCCATTTCAGTAAAGGCTCTACGCCGTCCGACCGTCTACAGGTAGCCCCCTTTAAGTCCTAACCCTATTTAACTCTGCCCTTTTTTATATTTTTATTTTAAAATCGATTTCATAAAATAATCAGACCATTCTGACATATCGAAAACTTTCGGATTTGTTGGGGAAATATCCCGAAAGAAACATTGACGGAAAAAACTTTTTGAACTCCCTCCTCTGTTCTACCGGAAGCAATAAACGAGAGCGCTTTTGAAGAAAGAAAAAAAAGGGATGCGTGTTCTTTAAAGATAGAGCTGACTGTATGGCGTTATATCTATTTAGATGCGACATCGAGATAAAAAGTTAAAGGAGGAAAAAGTCGAACAAATCTAACCCCGTACTGTGCTTTTCTGTTTTTCTCCCGTAACCAAACTTTTTTCCCTTTTCTTCCAAGACTACATTTAAATATCTCTTCGTGAACCTTACCCCTAGGGTGTTATATCAGAAAGAAAATTGAGAATGTCTTCTTAAGATACAGCAATACTCCCGTTTTTCTTCGTCCTCCCGACCTGCTGTCCCTCGTGTTCTTCTTTTTAGATCCTAAATTCTAAATCCTAAATCCTAAGTCTAAATCTTAAGTTCAACCACTACTATGGTCGTCATACTTCCCTGGGGTGCCTACTACTCGTCCGAAAGTATTCTCGCCCTAAAAATAATATAAACTGTCTTCTCGTTCGAAAGTAATCTCGTCCTACCAGGCTATGCCCCTTTTTAGGACGAGATGACAGTAGGACGAGACATTCGGACGAGTGGATTTTCAATTTTTATACAATTTTTTAATATTATACTTTTAATAAAATAGAAATCATCTCGTCCGAAAGTATTCTCGTCCTACAGTCTTCTCGTCCTAAAAATATGTGTAAAATAAAATATTACTTAGAATTAAATGAAATGTATTCTCATCCTACTTTCATCTCGTCCTAAAAAGGGGCGTAGCCTGTTAGGACGAGAATACAATTTATATTTTTCTTTTTCTATGCTTATACTTAATTCTATACTTATAAGTATATAACTTACTTATACTTAATTCTATACTTATAAGTTTATACTTTCATCTCGTCCTAAAAAGGGGCTTAGCCTGTTAGGACGAGAATACTTTCGGACGAGAATACAGTTTATACTTTATTACTTTGTTATTTATCTCGTTCTAAAAAGGGGCGTAGACTGTTAGGACGAGAATACTTTCGGACGAGAATACAGCTTATATATTTTCTTTTTCTATTATTTTTAGGGCAAGAATACTTTAGGATGAGAATACTTTCGGACGAGATATGTGCCCCCATATTTTATTTTACACATATTTTAGGACGAGTAGACAGTAGGACGAGAATACATTCGGACGAGATGATTTCTATTTTATTAAAGTAAAATATATAAAAAATTGAATAAAAATTGAAATCCACTCGTCCAAATGTCTTCTCGTCCTACTGTCATCTCGTCCTAAAAAGGGGCGTTGCCTGTTAGGACGAGAACACAGTTTATATTATTTCCTTTTTCTATTTTTTAGGACGAGAATACTTTCGGACGAGACATAGGCACTCTAGTTGAAATACTCTGTAATGTTTAAAAATTTCAATTTTTAACATTTTGATTTATTTAAACATTATTTTAACCCTAAAATCATTACTTAAAAAATAAAAAAAACCACTAACGGTAAGACAAATGTAAATAATAAAGAAGGCAATTTAAAAAAAAGTAATAAAATAAAAATGAAATAAAATACAAAATAAAAAATTGTATGACATGAATAAATAATGCAAAACAAAGGTTGAAAAGGGAAAAAGCAGTTATTTTTAGGAGGGGCCGCTCGTGGCTTATCTGTTTAAGCATGGATGACGTTTATTAATGAATAATGATCAATAGGGCCGAAAGTAAAGGTTTTATGGTAGATCGAAAAAAATTACCGTATGAATAATTTTTGGGTATAAAAACAAAATTTGAGGAAAAATAAATTTTTGAAATTTTTCAGGTCGGTTGGATGAAGGCGGAAGACCAGACGATACTAAGTCTTCACCAGCGGGTGGTCACTCACAATTCGCGTATTCACGTAACTCACGACAATCAAAGGACTTGGAGGCTCCACATAAAGCAGCTTAAAGAGTCCGACAGGGGTTGCTACATGTGTCAAATTAATACGAATATTATGAAAAAGCAAATTGGCTGTTTGGACGTTCATGGTAAGTATCTTTTATACAGGTTAATTTTTAATCGCTTTAAACGCTTAAATACCGCGAATTTTAACGCTCCGGCGATCCCGAATCCTCGAAAACGAAGCTTCTTACGTCTTTATTGAGAATTCTTTTCTTTCCAGAAAACAATAAGGAAATTCTTCATCGAATATCATTTATTTGTCACAATTGTTTTATTTTGACAATAACAACTTTTTTGGGGGGCGGTTGTTTTTATTCATTTTTTACGTAATACTTTCTTAGATTGAAAAGGACATTCGCGTAAACGTCCACGAGATGAAAGGTCCTCTTTTCCTTTCAGAAAACTCTTTTTTATACAAGACTATCCAAAACACCCTTTAAAATATCCTGAGGGCACTCAAACGTTTTTTATGGAAAGGATGAAGAGACCCAAAAAAATAGAAGACTCTTAAATCGCCTTTTTAATGCGGAAAACAAAAGGAGCTAATTTTCTCTTGAAAATCTTTTTTTGGCTTAACCGACGTTTAAACTGTAGGTTAACCGACAGTAGAGTAGTTGAATCTTTGGTTTTGCGCATTTTATCCTCTTTTCTATCCCTAAAAATCGAGAAACAAAATTTTTACAATAGGTACTTTTTTTTTTTTCTCGAGTAAATACAAATAGTATTTCCGGAGGTAAAAGGGTGATATAAATTGAACATATATCAGTTGTATTGGGTCCTACGGCCTAAAGGATTGAACGAGATGGCGAAGGAGGGGGAAGAGGGCGTTTGGAAAGATTGATTGAACCCTTTGACCTGAACGAACGGCCTTTTTCTCACGTAAAAATGACGTCATTATCACTTGTGTGTCTAAAATTGTGACCTAAAACCTCCCCCCAACGAAATTGTTACGATTTTACTTATTTCAAACGCTTTAATTCTCGAAAACTTATTTAATTTATCCCCGAAACTCTGAATTATAACGCTTGAAGAAGCCTAAATCAAAAGACCTTCTTATATTCAAAACTTATATGTTAATTTATTGGTCAGTCAGTTTTGGGCATATTCATATTTTAAAAATCTAGAACTTATGGTAGAGTGTTGGGAATGTAACCCTAGGGTCGTAGGTTCGAATCCTACTGAAGGCTTTTTCAACTTCCTTAAAGAAGTTATTGTTTTACCCTCCACGTCGGGTTTTGGGGATGGGTCTTACAGACCCCTTAGGGTCAATTCGAATATGGATCTGTACCGATCTCAACTCTACATGTGGTTCCGGCCGGCCGGCCGTCCGTTGCGTTTTTTCCCGATTTTAACCGATTTTCCTTAGTCGGCGAAATACGAGGGTGAATTTTGAATTTCGAAAAAATGGCGGAGATATTTATTTATTTATTTATTTACAATGCATTACAGGTACATGACCTAAATAGCATGAATGGCATATTAACAATTAATTACATACTAAGCATTAAAATTTTTAAACATAATATAACAATACACAAAATTAAACCTGAATAAAAAATCTCATAAATCATAACATGACACTAAAATATACTAAAAACGATGGATATAATAATAAATAAATAAATAATCACAAAATCACAGACAAATCAATTTCAGTATCACTAATTAAAGCTTTTAATTCTGGTAAACTACAATTAAAAAAATCTACATCAGTGAGCAATTTATTAAGCAAATCCAAAAAACCCCCCATTGTAAGGTAACGGCCATAATCAGTCCTATGGAATGGGACCGCGAACTGGAAAGCAGGATGACGAGTAGATCTTGGAGGAACTTTAAAACCAACAAGCTCGAGCAGACCCGGACAATTTAGCATCCCATTTAAAAGTTTAAAAATGAAGCATGATCCCAAAAATACAAATCTTTTAAAGGGCGACATTAAATGAAAGTGCTCCCTCCACTCATCGATGGTTTTGGAATCATAACAACTTCTCTCAATATAGCATAAATGCCTAATTGAAGATCTTTGAATTTTAGCAAGTTCATCATAGTAACATTTGTGATAAGGTCGCCACACTAAATTGGCATAATCCAATATACTAAATACATAAGCAAAGTATAACGACCTGACAACCTTAACATTTTTGAAATCGTTAGTTGCTCTCCTAATGAACCCAACCATCCGGTATGCTCTAGAAACGACGTCGTGTAAGTGCTCTGAGAAGGAACCATTATCACTAAAAATGACACCCAGATCCCTAACAGACGACACACGAGAAAGAGCTTGACCACCACAAACGTAGTCATAAGTAATGGGAGACACCTTACGATGGAAACTAATGATGTTACATTTAGAAATTTCAATTCTTAAACCATTCAATAAACACCATTCAGAAAAACGATCAAGATCTTCATTCAGGGATACACAGTCACTAATTGAACTTATGAGTTTGTAAAGTTTGACATCGTCAGCAAACGCCAAAGAATAAGATTTTAAGCAACATGAAAACACATCATCAAAATACAAAAGAAACAACCATGGACCAAGGTGAGATCCTTGTGGAACTCCTGAGGTTAGCACAAACTCATCAGAATAAGTATCACGGAATGTAACAGATGAAGTTCTATTATAGAGATAAGACTGCAACCAATCTAGCAAACAACC
This sequence comes from Orius insidiosus, assembly GCA_014119065.1. Lineage (NCBI taxonomy): Eukaryota > Metazoa > Arthropoda > Insecta > Hemiptera > Anthocoridae > Orius > Orius insidiosus. Next base: position 10,564 of record JACGAQ010001173.1, on the reverse strand, counting down.
CTGAAACCCAATAAGATTCAATTTATATAGAAGACGGCAGTGATCGACAGAATCAAAAGCTTTACTAATATCAGTGTAAATCACATCAACCTGATTACCACATTCTATGTTATTAATTATAAATTCCTTATAGAGTAATAAATTCGTCGTAGTGGACCTACCATAAACAAAACCATGCTGACTATCACAGAAGTAGTACTGAAATTGACTAGAAATTCGATCGGTAACAATTGATTCGAGGAGCTTAGGAATACAGGATAATTTAGAGATCGGACGGTAATTAGTTACTTTTGTTTTATCACCCTTTTTGTGAACCGGCACGATATAACTCTTTTTCCAAATATCTGGTACCAACCCTATGGAAAGCGACCTTGTAAACAGCGTAAGCAATGGTTTAACCAAATTATGAGCGCAAGATTTTAAAATGATAGCAGGTACTTGATCTGGTCCAGGAACAGCACTAGGAACTATGGTTAACAATTTATTAAGAATCTCAGTCTCACTTATAACACAGTCAGTTAAAATATCACAGGATTTAGGAATGAATGGCGAAAACGGATTAGCCATAGGGGCAGACAAATTGGACCTAAACATCACAGCAAATGCATTGGCTACTGCTGAATCATCTACGAGATTAACACCATTAGAGGTCGACATATAACGAGGATAGCCACCCTCTTTCTTTTTTGAACTCATGAAGTCCCAAATATGATTTACATTTTTTTCTATAGACAATTCAGCTGCTGTTATGTATTGACCATAATCATTGTGTATAGCAGATTTCGGTGATCATCGACTCGGCACGGTCAAGTAATTATCACATTTATTAACTCGGCACACCCAAATTTAGCTCAACTCGGCACACCCTCAAAAACTTTGTTCTCTGACTGTACCTAACGAATCTTCGTTTTTTAGGTATCTACATAAGAATACGACAGAGAAGTAATTTCATTTATTTGCTGAAAAATCCCGTTGTCATTAAATATTTTTATATACAACTTGCACATACATTAATAAATTAATTATTTAAATAAAAGGTTGAAAAAAACTAAGCAACTACTATCGCAGGTTTCTTCTTTTGGCCCATCTTTTGAACAAATTGCAATAAAGAAATTTCTTGTTTGGCCAAACTTGCTCGTAAATCCCTTATTTTAGCCATTTTGTTACGCATGACCGGATTTATTAATCACAGTTGTCATCTTGCTATCCGTTGTAATGTAGATTGGGCAAGATTTGTTCTTAGCCGAACACCGCCAGACAGCATCGTGTAAAACTGATCTAATTTTAGAGGCCTTTACATAGTGTTATAGGTATTAACTAATTTGTATTAACTCCGCTGAGTAGATATTAGAAGTCATCTAAATAAATAAATTTGTCTCGTGTTGTTTGTGTACAGTCCCCTCACCAAATATTCCTTGAGTGTGCCGATAAATTTCTTGGACATAGTGTGCCGACTTGATGCAGAATTAATCCTTTCTCGAACAAAGGATCGTGCCGAGTCGATGTACGCCCAGCAGATTTAACTTGAGCGCGAAGGGCAGAAAACATACTATAGTGACTCCTATCATTACTTTTTCTATAAACTTTGTAGGCTCTATTTTTCCTATTAATTAGACTAATAGTGTCTTTGGTATACCAAGAAGGAAACCTATTAGACGGGGTGATACGCTTCAGCGGAATACACTCTTCAAACAACCCATAAAGAATGGAATAGAAGATGTTAATCGCTTCATCTAATGAACATTGATTTAACACAGACCAATCAACAGAAGACAGATTTTGATTTAATAAAATAAAATTAGTCTTATGAAAGTTATATTTTTACCAGTTTTTGTAAAACGAAGGAGTCTAAGGGGAGCCAAAAAGGTACAAGTGATAGTAAGCGACGGGTGGTGAACATCTTCCTGAACCAGCGGTAACAAATCCCTAGCAACAGTCGAAGACATATCAGAGAACACAAGATCCAGTGTACGGCCAGATTCGTTCAAAACCGTGTTTAACTGACAGAACTCAAGCTCTACTTTATATCTGTCAAGCACCTTTTGAGCTATTTTTCCACCAGAGTGTATATTGTAATCACCTGCAACAATGTAATGACAATTAGGATATAGAGATACCATGTAATCCATATTTTCAAATAGACCAGTATACACCGCCTCAGGAGAACCTGGAGGAACATAAAAACAACCGACAACAAAAGAAAAACCTTTACAGCTGATCACAATCCAAATGTCCTCCACACATGAGTTGGGTGGTTTAAGTTGTTTCACCAAGAAATCATTTCTAGCAGCAATCATTACGCCTCCACCATCAGATTTAGTACTGTTGCAATCAGATCTATCATTCCTAAAAACTATAAAATTTGAGTCAAACAATTCAGTAGACATAATGTTATCATTTAACCAGGTCTCTGTAAGAAGAATAATATCATAATGAGAAGATGATGAATTTAATAAAATTGATTTGTCTTAGTGCGAAGGCCTCTAACATTTTGGTAGTAAATTGAATAAGAAATTTTAGTGTTATGGACATTGTAAGTATGATTATTATGAGTTCTACTACCAGGATGAGAAACGTTAGAATTAGAATTATTAAAATTAAAATTGAAATTGAAATCGCCGCCTATATCGGCGACTCTACTAAAAAATGACAGCCAAAATCTGTAGATAAAAAGTCAATTGAACCAATGACAATTTTACGACGTTCAATGATCATTTTAATTACATTAGATATATCATGACACAAAAGTTGACGTCCACGCCGATTAATAGCAGAAAAACTATTTACAAAAAGGTCAGAACTTAACAAGTCTAGTTTAACAAACTCAACATTGGAGAACTTCAAGCTAAGCCTCGATAAAAATTTATTAAAGGAATAAATTGTTTTGTTCACAATCGACCATTTTGGAAGAGTGTAGTTATATGGAACACCTATTAAAATTAGATTGGTGTTCATGCACTGCTCCATAATAAACTTATATAAGCCTACCTTGAGTTCTCTTACCCTGTTATACTGGATATCACTAAAACCAGCACACAATACAACAAAATCATTGAAGTTCAATAAATCGAGCTCATTACAATTGTTAGTGATATCCTTAAAAAAACCCTTTAATTTGATATGCGATGACACGTAAATTTCACCACGAAGATCATTAGTCAGACGAGAAGGAAGACCTGAAGCGAAACTATCTCCAATAATGACACATTTAGAAGAAATTCGATCGAGAAGTTTAGAAATTTTCGAAAAAAAGAACTTAAACAATTTAAAAAAAAAACGAAAAAAAAAAATTTTGGCAAAAAAAAACTTAAACAATATGTCTGTTTGAAATTTTAAAAAAATTCGCTGCGGCTAAACCGTTAATCCGATTTTCACCAAATTTTCACCAATTACTCCTTATATTTTTTAAGAATTTTTGGTGTAAAAAAATTGCCACTTTTTAATTATTTTTTTTAGTAGGGAGAAATTTCATACTTCTACCCTTTACGAGAGGCACATCCCTAGGCCAAAGAGCCCATTATTTCTACCTTAACGCTTAGAAAAATTTTCGAAAAAAAGAACTTAAACAATTTAAAAAAAAAAACGAAAAAAAAAAATTTTGGCAAAAAAAAACTTAAAAAATTTTTCCACAAAAAAAACTTCGAAAATTTTCGGGAAAAAAACCCGGAAAATTTTTCGAAAAAAAAATAGAAAATTTTCGAAAAAAAGAACATGGAAAATTCTCCTTTATACTTTCCCTCCCTTATACATACCCTTCCGTTATACTTTCGTTCCCTTATACTTCCCCCTCCGTTATACTTCCCCTCCCATATACTTCCCACTCCGTTATACCGTACTTCCCCTCCCATATACTTCCCACTCCGTTATACTTCCCCTCCCATATACTTCCCCTTACGTTTTACGTCCCCTCTGTTAAACTCGCCCCTCCTATATAGATACTTCTCTTTAAGGAAGTTTTCGTTGGAAGCTCCTCAAACCAGTGCTTTTTTTTTAGTTGGGAAAAATTTGATACTTCCACCCCTTGCGAGAGGGACATCCCGAGGGCAAAAAGCCAATTATTTCTACCATGATACTTAAAAGAATTTTCGAAAAAAAAACTTTTAAATTTTCCTGAAAAAAAAATAGTAATAGCCCTGCGGTAGTAGATACTAAAAGATAGATTTCTTTTCTTCCGTCCTACGAAAATGCGCGAATCGCCTGATTTAGTAGTTCCAACTTTTCTCTTAGTACTTCCTCCTCCCTTAACTTCTCCGTTATACTTACCCTCCGTTATACTTCCCCCTCCATTAACCTCCCCTCCTTTATACTTCCCCTTCCCTTAACTCCCCCTCCGTTATACTTCCCCCTCCCATAATATTGTTCCTTCTCTTTACAGAAGTTTTCATTGGAAGCTTTTTAAACTAGTACTTTCTACTCTTTTGTATTTAACGTTTTTGTCCTTATAAAAAAATGTGTTAAGTACCTTTATATTGAAAATCAATATTCTCAACTTTATTTTTTGAAATACCGTCACGTTTTTATTATGAAAATATGTATATCAACAGTTGTTTGCTCTCCAAACAAACTCCAAGCTTAACTCGTCGAGTTGTTTGAAATACGATAGTATCTTGTAAAAAAAAAAGGTTAAAAATTTTTTTAGTTATTAATAAATTTTTATGTGATGAGGGAAAAAAAAAACTAGATTGAAGATAATTGGAGTCTTATCTTAGGAGCCCTTTAATCAAGGGTGGAAAGTCCAAACAACCCTTCTGATCATAAAAAAAAAAATGATGAAAAAAAATTTTCGACCCTTTTAACTGACCAATTTAATTTAAAAAGAGAATCAAGAGTCTCTTAAGTTGGATAGCCACTTGGGGCAATTGTAAGCCTCGGGTTAGCCCTTTCAACCGATTAATTCCCGGAGCCACTTTAGACCAAGCGCCGGATTCTTACAACATTCACCACTTCCCGGCGCCCTCCAATTCATTACAGTTTAATTACTATGTAAATTCCTTTTATTGCATTGCTTTACCGATGAAGCTGACGTTAAAAGCTTTTGAATCCAAAATTACGTATTAAATGGATATACAAAGGATTTTAATTAAAAACTACTCTATGCTGCTAATTATTCCGGATGCGCGAAATTTTTTTTTCTTCAAATGATGCACCACGAAAGAGTCTCTTTTAGATGTAGAATTCTCATTTACAAGTCACAACGGTTTGCAAATGTAAAACGGAAGAGTTAAAGGAGAGAAAAGACGGTAGGTTCGTTAGACAAATCGGTGTCTGGGCTCGAAAAGGAAAGAGGAATGATGACATCTAATGAATAACAATGTAGTTCCATGAAAGGGTGGAAACATTCCGGGACTGCTTGGGGAGCACAATTGCTCTATTTCCTAATTCCAAGCTCACCGTCTCAAAAACATCGATTTGAACTCCCCCATTCCGCGATCCTTACCAAACGTTCTTCCATCCGCTGTTCGAAATGGGAACCTCTAAGGCATAGCTATTGCTTCATTATTCCACATCAATATCTCCTGAGTTATGGCATCTGGGTTAAGGAGAGGGATTGAATTGCACGTTTTGTCTCATATTGAACTTTAAAAAAGACAAATACCCATATTTTTCTTTTATAAAAAATATATAAAACTAGACCGAGGAAATAAGGAAAAAACAATAAATTTCCAATATTTTTTCAATTTCATCCTAACCATACCCAAGAGTTTTAAAAGGATATAACGCGAAAATCCCCCCCCCTTAGGGAGGGGGGGGGGGAATTTTGGACCTTACTCCGATTTGGATTTGGTTATATGAGGCGCTCCGGGTACGAAGGGCGAACTCAACAGAAAAGTCATGCCCTGGAATGGGAAAAGGAGAGGGGGGTTGTGGACTAGGATGTGGAGTTCGCCCTTCGTACCCGCTCGGATATCGCAGTTAGAGCTTTGCCGCATATCGGTTTTTACGTATTTAAAGGGGAAAAAAGGGCGAAATCAACATAACAATTATATGGGTGTATTCACCAAGAGGTCTAGAATCTGAAAATGAAAAAAAAATTTGTCCGATGTTGAGTTCGCCCTTCGTACTCGGAGCGCCTCATATGGAAAAGGGTCATTCAGACCCCGTCGGAGATTACCGAGTGTTCTTTCTCGACACTGTCTCTTGTGCCGGCCGTCCGTCGTGGAACACTTTACGACCGCAATTTTCGTCGGATGTGCACTATTTTCACCGATTTTCACTAAGGCTATAGTCACATAAGGGGGCATTTTGGCTCTTAAGGCCAAAAAAATTCTAGGAATTGCCTCTCACTACCGATTGATCTTTCTCGACACTGTCTCTTGTGCCGGCCGTCCGTCGTGGAACACTTTACGACCGCAATTTTCGTCGGATGTGCACTATTTTCACCGATTTTCACTAAGGCTATAGTCACATAAGGGGGCATTTTGGCTCTTAAGGCCAAAAAAATTCTAGGAATTGCCTCTCACTACCGATTGATCTTTCTCGACACTGTCTCTTGTGCCGGCCGTCCGTCGTGGAACACTTTACGACCGCAATTTTCGTCGGATGTGCACTATTTTCACCGATTTTCACTAAGGCTATAGTCACATAAGGGGCATTTTGGCTCTTAAGGCCAAAAAAATTCTAGGAATTGCCTCTCACTACCGATTGATCTTTCTCGACACTGTCTCTTGTGCCGGCCGTCCGTCGTGGAACACTTTACGACCGCAATTTTCATCGGATGGGCACTGTTTTCACCGATTTTCACTAAGGCTATAGGGTGACAAGGGGGGCATTTTGGCTCTTATGGCCAAAAAAATTCTAGAAGTTGCCTCTCAATGTGAGTAAGAAATGACATAAATTTTAGACAATAAAATCGAACGATTTCCGTGAAAATGAGTTCATCTTTTTTTGAGGAAAACTCAATATCTCGTGCTAGTGATGATCCCTCAGAGTTTTTTTTTTTTTTTTTTTTTTTTTTTTTTTTTTTGGGTTCAGTCTTGGACTTTCACCACGCGGATCGGGGTTCGATCCCAGGTTGGGAATAGGGTTTTTTGGTAGGAAGTTAAATTCCAATTAAATATCCTTCTACAAAATCTGTGGATAATTTACTTAGGCCACTCCTCTGGTGGTTGGTCCAGAAAAAAGGGCGCCACGGCATTATGGCGAAAGCCCCCGCCTGGGTCCACCCCCCCCCCCCCCTTGAACGGCCTGAGGCCAACAAATATCAAAAAAGAACCGGCTCCGTGGCTGGTGGGTTCAGTCTTGAACTCCCACCACGGAGACCGGGGTTCGATCCCAGATTGGGTATAGGGATTTTTGGTTGGAAGTTAAATTCCAATTAAATATCCTTCTACAAAATCTGTGGATAATTTAGTTAGGCCACTCCTCTGGTAGTTGGTCCCGGAAAAAGGACGCCACGGCATTATGGCGAAAGCCCCCGCCTGGGTCCAACCCCCCCTCCCCCCTTGTGACGGCCTGAGGCCAACAAGTATCAAAAAAAGAGTAGATTAACCAATAGGAATAGTAAGCCTCTTGCTCATTGGTTATATCTACTTCTTCTAAAAAAAAAAAAAAAATATCAAAAAAGAGTAGATTAACCAATAGGAAGAGTAAGCCTCTTGCTCATTGGTTATATCTACTTCTTTAAAAAAAAAAAATTTGTTTAGCTTAAAAGACGCATCTTTGGGAAATTTTTTGAAATATTTCCCAAAATTTTAAGTTTGTCAAATTTATTTTTTATGATTTTTTAGGTGGCGACACCCTGTATATCCAGGCACATTTTAAACTACACCATAAATTCTTTGATTTAAATTAAGGGGGGTTTACAGGGTCTGATCCAGAAGTAGTAGGACTGATTTTCTGTAGCGCGAACGGAGCGTCGTAGGGGGGAGCGGCTTTTTGGATGTTGTTTAGGAGACATTTGGGAGCACACTCATATTTTTTTCAGCCGCTTGGGGGCAGTAGTTGAGACAGTACGTAAGTTCCTGTGAACCTCTACAGTGTGACCTCGTCGAAGCCCGAGATGGAGAAAAATAATTTTAGGACTAATGGCTATTAAAAAAAAACTAAAGCCGTGAGGTAAAAAATTCTTTAATAATCTTCAAAATAACACCCTTCCGCTTCGCTACACAGCTTATAACGCCTTTTCCATTCATCAAACGCCTTGGAGAAGTCTTCTGGATGGTGTTCAGAACCTCGGTCGTAGCGTCTTGAACCTCCTGGATTGATCCGTAACGGTATTCTTTCAGAACTCTTTTCACTCGGGGGAACAGGAAAAAGTCCGGCGCGGCGGAGAGAAGTCAGGACGAAGAAATGACACCGTTACGGGTTAATCCAGGAGGTTCAAGACGCTACGACCGAGGTTCTGAACACCATCCCTGAAGACTTCTCCAAGGCGTTTGATGAATGGAAAAGGCGTTATAAGCTGTGTAGCGAAGCGGAAGGGTGTTATTTTGAAGATTATTAAAGAATTTTTTACCTCACGGCTTTAGTTTTTTTTTAATAGCCATTAGTCCTAAAAATTATTTTTCTCCATCTCGGGCTTCGACGAGGTCACACTGTAGAGGTTCACAGGAACTTACGTACTGTCTCAACTACTGCCCCCAAGCGGCTGAAAAAAATATGAGTGTGCTCCCAAATGTCTCCTAAACAACATCCAAAAAGCCGCTCCCCCCTACGACGCTCCGTTCGCGCTACATAAAATCAGTCCTACTACTTCTGGATCAGACCCTGTATATTTAACTTTTTTCATAAAACCACTTTTTAACGCTCTCCCAGACGTATGCCATGTGTTTCCGGACACCCTGTATATAAAGTACTTTGAGTATTTTAAGTACTTTGAGTATAATAAGTACCTGAATAACTTCCCTTTGAGTAAGTTAAAAGTACCCTTCGCGCCTGGGCCAACTCCTGACGATTTTTTTCCTTTCATTCGTCCCTTTTAATGACATTTTTTCCCTTTTCTCGAATAAAGACGCTTTTCCTCGTTTTGAGTGAAGAAAGAAAAAGAAAATGAGACTTAAAATATTGAAAATGAAAATAAAGATGAAAAACCGATCGAAGTAAAATATGAGGTCTTTCAACGAAATGTTTGTTTTAATAAAGGATTTTGTTTCCTTCACAGAAAGAGGGTAACTTTGTGCATTTTTGGTCCTATACAAACCCTCCGGGCTTTTGTCAACATCCGAGTTCTCAATTTTCAATAGGAATATCGATTAGTCTCAACTTAAATGTTCCTCATCCGACGTTCATTATAAACCGCAAAAGAAGCAGTGATTTTTTTTTTAATTTAACCACCGACGGAAGAGGGCTAACCGACCAAGACGGTCAAACTGTAGATTAAATAGGGGTCAAACTGTAGGTTAACCAATAGGTTGTAGGTTAACCGACTGACTAACTTACTGTTAACTTTAACCTGTAAGCTGTAGGTTGACTAACGGTCGGATGTATGTTAACGGACCGTCAAACTTCCCAATGAATTTTTGACCCTCAGGGTTTACAGTTGGGTGTGATTTATTAAAATTTCATTGTCATAATTAATTATTTCTTAGTTAAACCTATAGCGGGATAAGGAACGGTTTTCGAAAAAAAAAAAACGGGTTTATACTTTTTTAGGAAAACCTACATCTCGAGAACTATAAGCTTTGTTCCAACCGCAGTTTGAAACTTCTGGAGCATGCGCAGAAGGATTTACACGTCTAATTTGACGTCCAAATCCTTCAGCGGGATTGCTGCAGGAGTTTAAAACCAGTTTCAAACTGCGGTTGGAACAAAGCTAATGATCCCACAGAGATTTTCTTTTTAAATTGTTCAACATCTAAATACGCATCTTTGAGAATTTTTTGAAATTTTTCTTAAACTTTTAAGTGTAAAAAATTAATTTTTATGACTTTTGAGAGGTCTGAAAAAATTGTTCCCTTCAAGGTAGCAACACCAAATTAATAAAGCTTTTAGAGGGACCTAGAATGTACCTCTCATAATTTTTTTTCTTCAGATTTTTGAGGTTGTTTTTCGTCTGAATTTGAAGCTGTTTTTCGCAATAAAAAGTGGGAGATAAGTTAAAAATTAATTGTATAATTAAAATAAATAAATAAATAATTAGAATATTAAGGGAAGAGTATCATAATATATGACACATCACAATGGATATCAGTCGAGTATCTAACTTCCCTTATTCTTCCAATTATTATTTTATTTATCAACAATAAAATTAATGTCTAACTTGACTACTTTTTTATGGCAAAAAAACAGCCTAAAATTCGGAAAAAGTTTATAAAATACTATTCTACCACCTTGAAAAATCTGAAAAAATTATGAGATATTTTAGGTCCTTATAAAGCTGTATTAATTGGTGTCGCCAGAACGTGAAGAAGCATGAGTTGGTAATAGTTAGAATCTTTGGACAAAAATAAGCGGAATAATAAAAAAAAAAAGGGTTCCTAGGTCAATTTTAACGGATTTTGGCGCAAAAAAACGCTAAAATTTGACATTTTTTAAAGAGTCGAAAATGGTCTCAAAAATAGTCAAATCTACTTGAAATTTTGCGTAGATTACGAATCTGAAATAAAAAATTGGGGTTCTCATTTGA